>OVAY01001955.1:0-22611 GCA_900406395.1 Kernera saxatilis | reverse complement strand
TCGTATCTCGTTTATTGGACATTTAATTAAGCAAGAATAATTAGGTGCAATGGCAATGGTTTTACCCCTATTTAAAAAATAACAAAAATATTTCACTGTACAACAGACAAGAGTGAGTTTCATAAGTATATTTACAAGTCTTTACTGAATTTGTATTTTGAATAATTATACTAGCACAACTGCTTTGTTCATTCATTACATGAGTTCATAAATAAGTTTTTTAAGAATGTGTTTGTATGAGTTATAAGAGAAAATATTACAAACCTATTATATCTTACATTATGTTTTATTTTATTTTTTTAGTTATACAATTAATATACGAGATATTTCATAGTCAGTATAAAGATGTTTTTCTCTGATAGAATTCTCAAGTTCAGTAAATTAATATAAAAAAATGATATCCAACATATAATGTAAAATAACTAAAATAAATTCCAAAATATATATGTGAGGGACATATAAATATGTTACGATTTAGTGAAGATTATACTACAGTATTTAGTATTTACTAAATCAACTATTTCTATTTAAAAATCAAAATCTTTTAAAAACATGGAACGATTGTCACTATACTCTTCATTTTTAATAACTTACACACAGATCATTTCTAATTACTTAGAAAGAAAGTGAGTTTTCATAAGAATTGGTTATGGCATTTCCACGCGCACGATCAGCCGTCCGTTCATTGACTTAAACCTAATCAAATCTTGTTTTGTCAGGTTATAATTAGTCATTAGTTAATAAACTACTTTTTCGTTTTCATTAATGCATAAATTAATTACTTATATCAACAATAACTGTCACGTTCAACAACCGAGTCTGTATTTTTTCCCTTCACATCTTTCGTTTTCTCTCACCCTCAAAACATTATAGAGTTATTTAAAAATACTTGTTCGAACTCACCATAACTCATTTGTCAACCTTAAAAACATAGCTTAACTCGCCATATTTTATTTACTCAAACTTCGTATGCATGGAGCTTTAGATAACAAGAGTGAAGTTTTGAAGAATATAACTCACCATATTTACTCAAATTTCGTTATGGTAGCTCATGTCCAATCTTGATCTCATCCTCCCGCGGTTGCAACCTGTTTTCTTTATTTAGCAAATCATTTAATCAAATTAACTTGGTGATTAATTGTTTCCTTTTTGTATTAAGGAAATAATCGCCGGAGAATTTGATGAGCACTAAGTGGTTTTTCTTGAATAAAAAGCTGATGAATCTACTATTAAAAAAAAAAAGACAAATTTAATTTGTAGTCTAGGTAGACCCAAGAGTTGAACCAAAAGATGTGTTATTAAGAAGAAAGGTCTCCCAACTGCTCACTTTAACCAGAGAGTTCGAAAAAAAAAGTGTTGCCAAGAACGAGTTTGAGAGAGATATCTTTGGGAAGAGGTTGTTGTCGCTGTGAGGAGCACAGAGCAAAGAATTTCGTAAGAAGAAGACATCCATGATTAAAGGGGAGTAAATGTTTTACTTGTACCTAAGATCATGTTTGAGATAGATGTGATTTCTATCTTTTTTTCTTTTTGATGATATCTAATAAACTTATTTTGCCGAAGATTAGTGGTTGGTTTGAAAGCACCAACCGAGGCAATGTGTCATCTCATTTAATCTTTGCTTTTAATCGCTTCCATAAAATCAAATTATCAAATCTCGCCTTTTAGAAATTTCACAACCCCAATGTACACCAGTAGTTACCCAACTATACAATCTTTGTTAGGTATAATTTGTTATATAGCAATATCATAACGAGTGTAACTAGTTTGAGATTTGTTTTCTTATTGCATAGACTTGCTCAAACAACTCCTCAATACAACTATACACCAATTATAAAAAAAAAACATCTGTATAAGTCCTTGATTTTGGGATTGATACATCACAATGATCTTTTCTCCTAACTATTCTTTTTCATACATTCATTATTTTCTTCATCACTGTTTATTAATAGTATAATAGTTACATTTGAACCAGATTCATCTCGCCCTCACGGATGTGTATAGTTCTGATCTTAAATGTATTTTATTGTTTTTGACTTTAAACCAAATATGAAAAACATGTTTATTGAGTATCAATATTGGAGGATGTATTGATTTACCAATGACTAAAGACAAATATTTTAACTCAAGCTTATAAAAGGTATAGAGAGAGAAAAAATATTCTTTACGCTCCATAATTAGCTGTACATATCTAAAGGGTATCACGACTTGGTTACAAAAATAGTTTATTCCAAAGATGATTATAATGTTTTATTGGTTGAAATATGAATTATTATATCCATTACTTCTCATGATCCTATATATATACACATCATCAAACTCATCTCAATCATTCCTTCAATTCTCACATTACTAATCAGATTTTAATTAAAAGATTATTCTCTTGATAAAAGTCGTTAGTTCTTTACTTCTCAAAAAATGGAAGCCATGGGAGAATGGAGCACCGGTTTAGGCGGAATGTATACAGAGGAAGCTGACTTCATGAATCAGCTCCTTGCCTCCTATGATCAACCCTGTGGCGGTTCGTCTTCAGAGACAACCGCCACAGTCGCATCATACCACCGCCAGAACGCTCATTGGACTGGCGGCTTCTGCTTCTCTCAGGAGAGCAGTAGCTACAGCGCCGGGCACAGTGGTTACTACGCGGTGATGCCACCGCAAGAAGAAAACAACATTGCGATGGAGGATGTGACGATCAACACGAACTTGTATCTGGTGGGCGAGGAGACGAGTGAATGTGACGTGGCCGAATACTCCGGTAAGAACATTTTGCCTTTGGAGACTGTCGAAGAGAACCACGACGATAATATGATGCGGTCTGAGATCTCATTAGCGACAACCGATGATCAGAAAATGTTCAACCCATGCGAGAGTTCCAAGAAGAGGTCGCGTGCCACATCAACTGAGGTAAGTTGTATATACGTTTTTATGTTTTATATAGCTAGGTGATCCAAACCGTGCTTACTATATAGGTCCTACGCAAATTTAAAGAAAAATTCACACAAAAACAAAAAAAAAAGTTACTAACACATTTGAACTTTTTCAATATCTTTGCATAATTTTGTTCCAATTTTTTAATGTAGTCTTTATTTAGTTTCTACCTTTGAAAATAACATCTAAGAGACTTTTAATATCTCTTTTAAGCTTCTACAATAAAAATGACCCCCCAATTACAAATAACATTTTAAAATAGGCCCTTAAAAATGTTGGCTATAGGCGAATGTTTCTAAATTTAGACCATAGGCACGGTCAGGAGTGATCTCACATACTAATTTCTAAAATTTGCAGAAGAACAAGAGAGCAAGCAAGGCACGGAGGACTAAAAAAAGCATGGAGATGAGTGACGA
Organism: Kernera saxatilis; assembly: GCA_900406395.1. Classification (NCBI taxonomy): domain Eukaryota; kingdom Viridiplantae; phylum Streptophyta; class Magnoliopsida; order Brassicales; family Brassicaceae; genus Kernera; species Kernera saxatilis. The sequence continues at coordinate 19,264 of OVAY01001955.1, read as the reverse complement.
TAATAACAATAGCGGCGAAGAAGAACGGACGGAGAAGGCTTCAGGGAAGAGAAAAACCAAACCACTTAAGTTGCAGAAGACTTGTTGTTCGGATGACGAATCAAACGGTGGTGACACTTCTTCCTGCAAAGAAGGTGGCGAAGACTCTAAGGCTCTTAACCTCAATGGCAAGACTAGAGCTAGCCGCGGCGCGGCCACTGATCCTCAAAGCCTCTATGCAAGGGTAAGTTATACATAGATTTGTATATCACGTCTTCGAGATTTCCAAACGCATAAATGTATACAAAACATTCAACAAAAAGGTACTTATCAAAAAAAAAAAAACGGAAAATATAAACGCAAAGGTCAAATCTAAATAAAAGTTCTTTATATTCAATTAATAAACAAACTTTGTTTATTCTATTAGATGGTATAGATTTATTTGAACAGATTACACACTAGACATTAAAAACAAACTAAAAAACAATCGAGATGAGTAATTTCTTATGTTATATAAGATTCTATACATGCATTATGTAAAAGTATTAATATAATCATTATTACGTATGGCTGAAAAATTAAGACAAGCTCCGATCTTATGATGGTGCAGAAAAGAAGAGAGAGGATAAACGAGAGGCTAAGGATTTTGCAAAACCTCGTCCCTAATGGAACTAAGGTATTTCATTTCGTGCAAATATATTTAAACGAAATTACTACGTGACGACATCAATTATTTACTCGATTTTCATTTCTTTACTAAGAAAGGTAAATGTATTAAATATGTAACAGGTCGATATTAGCACGATGTTGGAGGAAGCAGTACAATACGTCAAATTTCTGCAGCTCCAAATTAAGGTACGTTAAGTTTTCAATGATTTAAAGTCATAATCAGGGACGGATCTAGGAGAACTTTTAATCGGGGTCATTACTATGAAATTTGAGTTAGTCGGAGGCATTATCATGGATTTTAAGCTAATTACTTAAAGAAAATAAAACTTTAGTTGGGGACACGTGACCCCGTTGGTTGTAACATACGTCCGCCCCTGGTCATAATATTTAAACCGTAATATAATGTTTTATAAAAGGTAGATAATTTAAATATTATTTACAGGACCGTTTCTAAGTGTGTGCAAAAGAGTGTTTTTGCACAAGGACGTTAATAAACCAACAAAAAAATTTAGTGTATTTATAAGCTCGAAATATTTATTTTTTTAAATTGCATATAATTAAGGTCTATACTTCAATTATTGACATGGACCATATTTGTGTTGCTATTTTTGAGCTGGTTCTGACTATTTATAATAAATAATATTATAGTTGTTGAGCTCTGATGATCTATGGATGTATGCACCAATTGCTTACAACGGGATGGATATTGGCCTTGACATGAAACTCAACTCACTCATATGATTCGACAAAGAGCTTCGGATTTTAATTCTAATTTTATATATATAAATAACCCGAAATGTAATAGATTTCTTTTTCTCTTACGAGTTCGATTATAAACTCTCGTAGGATGTTAAATACGCGAGAAATGGAGAGTCACATTTGACATTTTTTTTTTTTTTTTTCTTCACATTTGACATTTTATACTCCAAACTTGTTCTTACTTCATTTTTTAAGTCGAGTTATGCCCAACAGTTTTTTTATTCTTGAGATATTGGTGTACGAAAACTATTGAGAATGGATTCGTTTATTTTTCTTTTATGTTTTTAGTTGTTTAATGGATTCATTTACGTCATACACGTAAACGATGTAAGCCGAATTTAATAGTCTTAGTTGCTTAATGTCCTTTGGGTTTTATGCTTTATCACTGCCTACAAACGTGTTTTGGAGGAGCTCATACGATGCGTTTGAGAATTTTATCATATTTCAGATCTTTTTTGTTTTTTTTTGATAAAGCATATTTCAGATCTTGCGTGAGAAGAATTGAACTTCTAGACGATGTCACAAAAAAAAAGGACTTGTTGAAAAATCGATCTCATCATCTATCACAGAAAACTTTTGCATTTTATCTCATATCCCCCACAGTTAGTGGTGGATCCGGAATTTTTTTTTTATCAGAGCAAAGGCAAACATAATTTATAATAAAAATTAATGTAATAAATTTTATATATTAAATGATATAAATTTTCTTGAACCCATGATATATTTTGAAATTTAAAATCCAAAAAATCAATAAAATTTGTATTGATTCGTATGTAAACGCTATTTCTATTGATTCTTAAATATAATCAAATATATAATGTTTTAAATTGTTATTATGACGCTCTTCTTATTTTAACAAAAGACTTCAAATATTGTCTCACCTGTTTAAACCTACTAATCCATAAGAAAGATGAGTTCAAACGCAAATTTGGTTGTTTAGATTTTATCTTTCGAATTAAAAATATAATGTATTTCTATCCTCTATAATATTTATTATCTTCTTTGAATACATCATATTAGACTTCTCAATTTTACAATCTTAAAGTATAACAAGATCATATTAAATTTATCACATGCATTACTTCTTTTAACAAAATTGAGATCTTATTATTTCCTATTGAATTTAATATTTTGTATTTTATTGAATTTAATTTTCACATAAATATATAGCATTCTTTCACTGCTTCCAAACTAAATTTTTTTTTATAATTTTCAAAATTTAGTAGTTGTTGCAATACATACATGATATGTTATCCTTTAAATTTAGTGTTAAATTGTTTACTAGCTTATAAAGCCAATATTTTTCAGCATTCACAAGTTTTTACCATATAAGTGACATAATTATATAACATCTTTTCGCAAATATTAAAGTAAATCTCATTATTTTGCAAGCAATCATATATATGATTTGAAAAAGGGCCATTTTTCGAAGAGTTGCCATGTGGCGCTTTAAAAAAAAACAAACTCGACTCATCTTCTCTATGAGGCCGAGAATTTCAAATAAAAAACCTAATGTCTTTCTCTATTCTTGTCTCGTCCGTCTAACTCTCCAAAAAGCCATAAATTCCTTTTCAGATCAACGGTAGTTTAGTGAAGCACAGAGAGGAGACTCAACAACGCTAGACGTTGAGAATAATATATATTGTTGTAATGTACCGAACACAAGCCCAAGCCCATAAGACCTCAACCCTAAAAAACCCTAGACATTTAGCCCAACATGTTAGCCTAAACTCTAGTTAATTAGTACTTAAGCCCAAAGTCTATTAGATTGACCTAATTAGTTTCTTAAACCTAAACCTAAATCTAAGCCCAAAAAGATCATTAAGGACAATTGCGTTTTCCCCCTGAGGAAGCCCTAGATCTAAAACCATCATTCCTCACTCTATATAAAGAGAGCCACACCCTTAGGAGAGGCAGAGAGTTTCAGAGCGGCGAAACCCTGCCCAAATCTCACCGGAACAGCTTCCATCCACCGCCTTGAACGAGAAGCCATTGGAGAGGCTTAGAGGGCATATCCGACTAGTCTCGGTGGAGAGAAGGAATAGATGGGCAGATCAGATCTGAATCTATTGAAACTCGGTAAGGATGTTCCTGACCCTTACAGTCAACTTCAGAGTAGGTTTTTGCAGTCTAGTCGGAAGCTTGCTTCGGCTATAGATCTAATACTAATGTCTAATAAGGATCCACATATCACACTCCTCACATTAGTCTTGCTGAAATGATCGCACTGAATTGGATCCACTTTGCTTTGCGCTTCTTTTCAGCTGAACCTGAGCGTGCTGGCTGAGTTATGAAAATAGGAAAATAGAACACTTGCGGATCATATGAGGTTTACGGGACTGAAACTTTCCAAAAATGAAAAATTCCAAAAAAGAAAATTTTCTTAAAATAGTAACTTTCTAAAAATAAAAAGTTTAAAAAAATAAATCGGGAAACCTCTAATTAGGAAAGTCCTAAATCGGGAAAGTCTCGATTAGGAAAGATCTATTTAAGGAAGAAGGATCTATGTCTTCCTAATCTGAATATTAGGTTTTCCTGAAATAGATCTATGGTTTTAGACAGATTGACCCGAGAGAAATAACAATCGATATCTTTCGGGTCTTACATTCGATTGCAGATCCGGAAATTGATCTGGAAATCTGACATCTGGGGCTTTCTGTTGATATTTTACACATCGCATGGATCTCTTTGGTTCGCCAGAAAACCTCCTCCAAATTTGACTATTCGGGAATCGGATATACGAAAATATGTTCCACGGGATTGACTATAACTCTCATATGAGAACTTCAAATGATGAACGGTTTCTTCCTATAGACAAATATAAGGGTCAGGAACATCCTTACCGAGTTTCATCAAATTCAGATCTGATTTGCCCATCCGTTCCTTCTCTCCACCGAGACTGGTCGGATCTGTCCTCTAAGCCTCTCTGATGGCTTCTCCTTCAAGGCGGTGGATGGAGGTTGTTCCAGCGAGATTTGGGCAAGACTTCGCTGCTATGAAACTCTCTGCTTCTCCTAAGGCTGTGGCTCTCTTTATATAGATTGAGGAATGAGGATTTTAGGTCTAGGGTTTCTTCAGATGAAAGACGCAATTGCCTTTAATGATCATTTTGGGCTTAGGTTTAGGTTTAGGCTTGACTAATTAGGTCAATCTAACGAACTTTGGATTTAAGTACTAATTAACTAGGGTTTAGGCTAACGGGCTGGACTAAATGACTAAGGCTTTTTAGGGTTGAGGTCGTATGGGTTTGGGCTTGTGTTCGGTCCGTTACAATTGTTCTCTCAAATGTTGCTTAGCTTCTTAACATAAACTTTATTTTCCTCCCATTTATGGGTTTCGCCTAACATAGACGGAAAAATCTCACATCCGGAGGATCCGACTGTTGCCGATAATGGTTAATCATGTTACCCAACGGCAAGAGGTTGTGCTTCTTTTGGGTGATGTAATTTAATTTTAGTAAAGTAGATTTTCATTTGTTCTCCCCGAGAAGAAAATTGTTCAACTCCATTGGCTAATGATTCATCATATTTTGTGTAGCTTAGCAATTCAAAATTAATGTTATGGGTTTGATTGTTGGGTTCAATCCTATAATGAATTAGTGTCTAATTATTTCAAAGCTACGTTTTCTAATTTGTCTATAATTAGATTTCTTGCAGTTTGGGTGCTAATCAAAGATCTTAGTGTTAAAATCCTTATCTAACACTAATTAGACCCTCACCCAAAGGTATGTGACTAGACCTATGATTAATTTTCTATGATTTTATCATTTTTATTTCGCGCCATAAATCGAGATGATTGACTGGAAACACAGCTTCTTTAATTTAGTCATGCTCGTTGGGAAATCCACTATAAGTCGGTTAAGTCGGTTAAGATTTAAATTTTTCTTCTTTTAATGTCATTGTCAAGTAAAATGATAAAATCCACGATTATATATATTTCTAAGGTTTTCCGAAAGTCACGAGCCATGACTTTGTTGTGCCTTTATCTTTACAAAATGTTTTAATATAGGAAATTGTATTATGTGTTTTTGTATGGTGATGTGTCTATTCCCAAATATGATTTTAGTTGATATGAGTATGAACGTATCTCAGAGGAAATGTGTTTCATGTCTTAGAATATTTGTTTTGCAAACGTTTCAGGGAGCTTCTCCAAGTGATCCAGCTCATTATATGTTACTTGTCTGCGTAAACGATGCTCTTGAAGATGACATATTTATGATCCAGACGGTGAAAAATCGGAAGTCAAGGTCTTAGCTTTCACATTACTTTCTCAATCATAAACTCAACTAAGCTGTGATAAGTAAATTAAATTTGGATTGAAAGCATGACGTAGGGTCCCACATTCGTGTAATCAGTTTATTGAGTCATTCATTCTGAAAATTTGTTATGGTATTCATAAATTTTGTGTTCATTCATATGATGTTATGGCATGTTGAAACCGTAGCCGAGTTCGGTGTTGTTTTCTTCATTTTTTGCTTTGGGCTTGGAATTCTCAATGACTACGGTAGGCATCCGTTGGTGGTTGACTGTAACTCAAATACAATTTCATGTCGACTTTACGATCTCCCTTGGATAATCTGTGTTTTTTGTGTCGATCCTGCAGCTGAAAGTTGTTGGCCCAGTTGGTGACTTTGGAAGACCTCATCAAATTGTCTTACTATTGTTTTTTTGTGGTGCCTTGGTATGAGCAAAAAGTCATATATGTTATTTGGATGAAAAAAAAAGATAAATTATTTTGAATCAACATCTATACAAATTTTATAAAAAAAAAATATCTACACAAAAGTCCGCGCATATGCGCGGGTATTGGCCTAGTAAACATTAATAGTTGATGCAAAACATGTTTGTCGAAATATTATTCATGTCTTATCTTATCATTTCCAATTAATTTCAGTTTCTCTTTACGTGAGATTTCAAAAGCAAGATTTTTTCAAGATTTTCATTTTCATATTTCTAAGAGAAGTCATGTGTTTAATTTTTTTTCATCTACCAAGTCTTTTAGTTAAAGTTTCCAAACAGTTTATCCCATTTATCTAAAATCAACTAAACCATAAGAAAATTAAACTTTAACTCAAATTTTGCTATTTAGATTATGGTTTTTAAATTAGAAAATATGATGTGGTTTTTCAATTTTCAACAATATATTTTTTTTGAATACGTCATATTCGATTTTTCAATTCTTCAATCCAAAGTATTAAAATACAATACTAATTTTCATAGCATACATTACTCTTTTTAACAAAATTGAGATCTTATTTTCTTCTTAATTACAATTTTTCATATTTGATTGAATATAACCTTAACATAGATATATAACTTAATTTTATTTTCCTCATACTATTTTTTTTTTAATTCTCAAACAGTAATCTTATTATATAAATTTGAACGCGCACAACGTGAATATGACACGTAGACAAATTTTTAAATAACTAGATCGCGACACGTATTACTGTTAATTCAGATTGTGACACATGTCAATANAATAACTAGATCGCGACACGTATTACTGTTAATTCAGATTGTGACACATGTCAATACAATAAAATAGTAAAACTAAAAAATGTAAAATAAAGAGAAAAGTATAGTATTAACATAGTTGGTATAAGAAATAAGTCAAATAGTATAATATCAACATAATTCGTAAAATAAATCAGTAAAATAAAAAAATAAATAATAGCAAAGTAACAGAGATAAAAAAAAAAAAATTCTATGCAATATGCTATTTATCTAAAAAGTAAAATGTCCAAATTGGCAAAAAAAAAAAAAAAAANAAAATGTCCAAATTGGAAAAAAAAAAAAAAAAAAAGTAACATGATGGAAAAAATGAAACATTGTTCTCGAATATGCTCTATATGTGGTTATAAATAAGATCTTGAGTTTAAAATTTAATTATGTGCTTTCATTTTTTATTATTTTCCTTACTGATATCAAATTCAAAAAAAACATAAAAAAAAGTTTGAGGGTTCAAAAAGTCGATCAAAGTTATTTAACTATAAATAAATTAGATCAAAATCGTGTTTATCGTCGTATTATAGTAACCGTTCTTCAAAAATAGATCAAATTTAATGGTTACCAACAGCGGATATTTACTTATTTTTTAATTATATATATATAATTATTATTATAAACTCGCGTATTATTCGGGTTCTAATCTATTATATATACATATTGCAAAAGATACTTACTTATTATTTTAATTATATAAAAAAAAAATTATTATTATTAAAAACTCGCATATCATGCGGATCTTAATCTAGTTATAATAATAGAGGCACACACAGATTAATACGGTAACTTAACAATTTACACTAAAATCATAGTCGCACACACGACTCATTATTTCAAACACAGGCACATACACACATGATAATACGCAAGCCGGTCCGGAATGAGATCACTTCACCTGCTTACCCCCCCCCCTTGTTTTTGCCGCTGTTCTTCTTCTTCCTTCCGCTTGACGACGAGCCTCTTCAGGGCGCTCCTCATTGTAATGCGCACGTCTCTCCGCATCAGCACGCTAAAGAAAATCAAAAAAAAAAAGAAACATTAAGAATCAAATTCTAACCTCTAAACGATTACATGTGTTATAAAATAACAAACATAATTAATACTTGAGGAAATTAGAAGAAATAAACCAGCAAATATTTGAATTTTGAAAAATAACTCAGTTTTCAAATATTTTGAAAATTAAAATTTTCTTAATGTAAAATTACAAAAAAAACATCTTAACAAACTCTAAAATATCTCAGACTAATAAAATGTTGTTTCTAATAATATGTGATAATGCTCTTCCATTAGAACTTGAGAATTACGAATAAATTTTAGTTTAGTAGATGATCATCGTTCAACATGTAACACTGAACATATATCTTCTAACAAAGTTAGTTAGAATCCAATACTGGAGAACGAAACTTTTTTTTTTTTTTTGAAAAAGAGAACGAAATTAATATTGATGAAGTCAACAATCGCTCTCTTTTACAATCTTCTTGTATATATCTTTTATCCTATTTGTATCATGATTTTTCTTGGCTAATAAATCAATTTATAATTCATGTTCTTGGCGTTGTGCCAAGATCTAAAGGCAAAGTTTTTGAAAATACATACATATTCGAATATGTTGAAACAACATGTTGTATTTCTAAGTTTCAATAACATATACAAAAATGTGTATTTTTTTTATTTGCTACCCTTGATGAGTTTTTCTTGCATAGCCGAAAAAAATTAATAATCAGTAATAAATTATCAACCAGTTCGACCGAGCACAATTAGCACAAGGACGTCTCAAGCCTAACTGCAAAAGTGTAAGATGAGAGAATCTAATCACTGAAAAAAATAGATTTTCAAAAATCTTCTATAACTCTTAATGAAATGTTGTCTCTATGAGAGAATCCGAAAAAGCTATCAGTTGAAATAATATGATCATTGAAAAAAAACAGTTTCTTTGAAAATAGAGTGAAAAATCTTTTTTTTACTCTTCATTAAATGGTGTAATCTCTATGAGAGAATCCGATAAAAGTACAAGATGAGAGAATCCGATTATTGAAAAAAAAACAGTTTTTCAATATTTTGTCACTTACATCTAACTCTCTCAGGTACGCATTGTGGTCGATATGGTTTTCGGGGATGTAGATCGTCGGGACGACCCAAGGACCAAGATTGTTCGTTATCGCCGTCATATGTTGTTAAAATGTGTTGTTTTGGCCAGGATTATAGCCCACGTTTAGATTGTTTGGTTGAGGGTACGAGTTGTTTGGGTAGTTAGAGACGTTCGGATTGTTTTTTTGGATACGGTGAAAAACCGAAGTTTTGGTTGTTCTTGTCGACAGCCATTTGTGTTGTTTGATAAGCAAAGTATGTATGCAAGGTTATTTATAGGTTAGAAACCAAGATTTTGTTCAAGTGGTCGAAAAAAAATAAGAAAAAAACAACATATGAATTAAGTATATAAGATACCGGTTGAATATGTTAATGAATAGATGCTTGTGATGTGTTTCCTTCTCTAGTGTGTAAGATGTGTTTTTTTTCATAACCATTCAATAAACATGATACAAGTTTTGTTTTGTTTTCTCATGGATGTTGTTGAGTCAAACTTAATTGCTTCTATATACTAAAATAAAATAGAAAGATTTTGATTTTAGACTCTTAAAGATATTCACTTTAATTCATCGTCTCAACTTTCATTCGCATAATCTACTAGTAGTTGATAAAATATGTACAAGACATATTATCCTTTCAACTTAGTGTTAAATTCTTTAGGTTCGTTCAAAAACAAAGCTTTTATTATTAAATATAATCTATATAATTTTTAGGGTTCAATGTTTTTATTTCGTATTTGAGTTAAGCGTTTATTTTTCTAGGGTGTAATGTTTTTAAATTACAATGTACAAACTTAAGTACTCGTTATATATATGCATTGCTGATTGCAAATATAACTATGTACATAATAAATACAATAATTAAATAATTTACGTGTATTAATGATTCAAAATTATAATTTTCTCCACACATCATTCATACATACATAATAGTGCAATAATATATGGTAATGATTTTTTATTGTACTCTAGCCGGACAACAATTTTTTAACAATAACTTGTTATTCATTTAGTAAGGCATAATTAATGAAAGTGATTGTCTATAAACTCACAACATGTTATCTCACATTTTTTTTGTAGAAACATTACCATCGCCTTTTGTGCAACGGTAGTTTCATATTGATGCAATTACATATGACACGAACGAAGTGAATAAAGCTGGAATTTTCTAAATATTAATATTGTCGAAAACAAGTTGATAGGGGGCGTAAAAAAAAATAATAATGTGATTCCTCTCGCTTATTTCAAAATTGCTGTTTTGAAGGAATTTGATCTACGAATGTATTACATGTAAACCACTTCTTTTACAATCTTTTATCATTTTTTTTTACTATTTTAGAATCTTAGTTCTTAATTCTCTTTCATTTTATATTCATATTTCTATATAATTTTTTTACCATCAAAATGTATATATGTCATATATTCTTCCAAACTATATATTTTTAATTTTCAAAATTTAATAGTTGTTGCATTACATAGAATATATGTTATCTTCTCAGCTTAATGTTAAATTGTTTATTAGCTTTTATATCAAATATCTTTCACGATTCACAAATTTTTATATAACATATTTTCGCTCGTATCAAAGTAGATTTCATTAATTTGCAAGCAATAAACAATAATAGTTGATCCAAAACATGTATGTCGACATATTGTTCATGCCTTATCATTTTCAATTAATTTCAGTTACACTTTCGTCAGATTTCAAAAATAATATTTTTCAACATTTTCATATTCATATATTAAGAGAAGTCACATATTTAATTTATTTTTTATTTGACGCGTTTATTAGTGAAAGTTTTGAAATAGTTTATTTCACTTATTCAGTTCAACTAATCCATAAGAAAATTAAATTCAAACTCATATTTTGCTATTTATATTATTGATTTCAAATTAGAAAATATGATGTCTTTTATAATCTTCAACAATATTGTTTTTAATACATCGTATTATATTTTTTCGATTCTTCAATCTAAAATATCCACAAGACCATATTAATTTTCATAGCATATATTACTCATTTTAACAAAATTGAAATTTTACTTTCTTTTTAATTCCAATTTTTCATATTTGATTGAATCTAACATTCATATAGATATATAAATTTAATTTAATTCTCAAATAGTAATAGTTGATAAAATACATACATAACATATTATCCTTTCAACTTAGTCTCGTTCAGAAACAAAATTTTTAGTATTAACAAATTTAACCTATATAGTTTTTATGGTTCAAATTTAAGGTTTAGTTTTTTTTTTTCGTACTTGAATTAAGTGTTAATTGTTAAATGTTTAATTAAATTACAGTGTACAAACTAAAAAACTTAACATATATCTACATTGATGATTGTAAATATATAATTATGTACATAATAAATACAATAATTAAATAATTTACGTATGTTAATGGTTCGAAATGATATTTTCTAAACATATCATTCATATACACATTTAATACACATAATAGTGCAATAATTTGTAGTAATAGTTTTTTACTGTACTCTAGCTATACAATAATTTTTTAATGATAACTCGTTTTCATTTAAGATTACATAGTTAATGAAAATGATTTTCTCACATTTTCTATGTAGAAACATTCACATCCCCTTTTGTGCAGCAGTAGTTTCGTCGAGATTCAATTACATGTAACTAGAACAAAGTGAACTCTACATATTAATATAGTCCGACTTCAAAATTGCTGTTCGAACGAAAATTAAAAAAAAAATTGATTTATGAATGTTCTGCATGTAAAGTTGTAAACTATTTCAAAATCTTAGTTTTTTATTATCTTTTATTTTATATCTATATTTCTATATTATATTCTTTACCATCAACATGTATATATGTGCCTTATACAAAACATTTAACAACATAATCTTATTATTCTTAATTTGGAGGTTTTTTATGGTAATTTTCCTTCTTAATTCTATAAATGAAGTAATATTATTCTTATTTATTCATCAACCTAAAGTCATATGCACAATAACAAATGATATTCGCATACTTCTGATCATATACATTGTGTATGTTTAACTATTTACTAGTAGATACAATGTATGTTTACTTTATTCGTTGAGTACTTGGATTTAGATTTAATATTTGGGGTTAGGATTTACGGTTAAATATTTATATATATTATTTTTGGTTAAGAGTTTAATAATTAGGTTTTAGATTTTTTTTTTTTGTAAGAATAATGTAAAACTTCTTAAAATATTTTGCCATGGACATATATTGTGGGATATAAATGTAAAACTATGTACACAATTAATACATCAATCGAATAATGTACAATTAAGGGGCTTGCCTATTAATTCACTACTAACAATTCTCACATTTTCTCTATAATATGTTATATTATCCTTTCGAAAAACAAAATTGAAGCGGACTAATTTATTCAAAAGTACATGATATTTTATTTTGTTGTAATCCACATACTCATTACAGTTAGTAAAATGAGCAATCCAAGATGACTGAAAAATATTTTATTTTGTTGTAATCCATACTCATTACAATTAGTAAAATGAGCAATACAAACATATTTTGTATCTTATAATTTTTTTTCGAAAGATGTTCAGGAGGACTATATGTTAGCCATAACTATAAACTGTATAATATAATTTGAAATTATATAAGGTCCATGAGATACACGGTTAAATTAAGATATTGGTTGGATGAATCTATGAAGAAAAATATGTTGGCAATGAAGATCAAGTTATAAACCTGAATTGTAAAACCTCAAGTGTACAGTTTAGTCACTTGTAGCATAATTTGGGATCGAGTCCACAGTGAAAAATGAATTACACACTAAGAATCCGAGAAACTAATTATGTTAGGAAAATGTTTTTTTATGGGTTTTTCTTAAGTATGAACTAAATGCATAATTAAAAACTAAACAAAGTATAAATGATTCATAAATAAACGAGTTCGAGCAAAAAAAAAATAAAAAAAGCATAAGCAAGAAAAAAAACTAAACAAGTAAACAAGTAATGACTAAGAAATAAATAAGTAAGAAAGCAATATTAACTATTGATGAGAAACAATGGATCATGGGTAAGGTAATCAACCTAAAATTTGATTCATGTTGCAAGAGCAGTCATTAAGCTTTTTTTTAGAACATAGAACACAATACAAGATTAACCCAGTCTCGTGGCGCTACTCATTTTACTAATTATCCAATTAAGTTAAACTCTCATTTTATTTGTTAATTAGATAATCAATGAGCATTACAATCAAATCTATAAGTTCACTAATCACCCTAACATCAATCATCATTGGTTAAAGAAAACAAGCTCAGTACGGTTTCTTTTAAGCATTTTATCAAACACGTTTCAATTATTTGAAGCCATAATATTTAAATCGTAGTATAATATTTATATAAAAGTTAGAGAATTTAAATACTACAAAAACATCTGTGGCTATAGTTTCGATTAGTATTTGTGGCTTTTCGTGGCCATTTTTAGCCATGGAAAGCCACACCTTCGTCTGTGTCTAAAATAGCCACAGCAACGCCACGAATGTCTCGGAGCTAGTATGTGGTTATATCCTTATAAGGATCCTAGATCTTAAAGGACACTAGGGGAACTTTGATGCAGCGACTAACTACAAGAATCTAGCGAGCATTCAACCAACGCCGATGCAAAGACATAATTTTTTTTCTGTGAGATCTGCAGAAGAAAAAAAAAGAAATAACCAAAGACATAATTGGGAGATCAATCCATAACTTCTCCAATTGGTAAAACAAAACCGCTTTTATGTGTTCTCTTCAATAGATCCAATGTACTTTCGAAACGAGGAGGAGAGAGCTTGTATCAATCCAAAATCATTTATACGAATCCATCCGCTAAAAACTTGTTCTCACTGAATCTTCGCCTAATATCCGAACTATACCTCGACCCACCTCGTATTTGTGATAACGAATAAAACGAGTTCAACACTAGTTTACATCAAAAAGTGGTTTTCTGATGTAGAAAACGCCAATAAATACATGATGCACAACTTATAGCTATTAGAAAACTAGCTTCCCTAACTTGCATGGCAAAACTACGTGAGAAGATCTTCTTCTCCTATTAGTTGGGCTATATTGTTGAAACGCTTAAAATTCATTGCCATCTACGAGTGTCGTAATTTTCAATGAAAGAAAAAGAAATAAACCAAAACAAAGAAAGTCGATTACAAAAATAGCAAAAAAATAATAATATGTCTAAGTATGGAGAAAGGTCTCACGTCGGAAGTTGAAAGGGACATTGAGTAATATGGTATCATGGTATCAGAACTTAACATGGTATCAGAGCCCGAATATACGCTGGCCCATTAATCCAACCCAAAAAGTGACCCGATCACTCCACTAATTGATGGCCCAAAGGAATGTTTAATTCCATCGAGATAGCTAGAAGAACATTATCTCTAGAGGGGCGTGAGGCGTGATGGATTCTGTCGAGATTAATGCCTAGAAGAACCATTATCTCGAAAGAGCGTGTGGAGAAATATTTCACATCGGAAGTTGAAAAAAACATTGAATAATATAATAAAGGATATATCCACTTCATAGAACTTAACACTCAGGGATAGATAACTAAACATATAAAAATTTGATAAAGCATCAATAAAGAATTCAAAGAATTTGAAAATCCTCGAACCCGAACAAGTTTCAAGTTTTAGAGCAAGAACTTATGTTTTGGAGGATGATTATTTTATATTGTGACTTTGACACGAAGCTCATACCATTACATATCGTAGAGACGATTCCCGCAGTATCTTTAATATTAATATTTTATTGCTTACTTTTCTTTCTTTTTAGTTAGTTGTCTTGCATTTATTTTCTTACTATAGAAACCAAACAAAACCCATTTTCCATCGCAATATTAGGTATTATTCAAAAACAAAAAAATATGCGATATGTTCTGTAACCAAAACATCACTTTACTTAAGAATATAACCAAAAAAATATTATTGCATGATATTACCATACGATAGCTTGACTGGTCTGGTCAAGATGGTAAAGTCATAAGAAACTGCTAAATTGACTATTGAACCAATCTCTCTAATCTAGACACAAAAACATGAATCTATACATAACGTTTAAATTTAGTTGTTGCATCTCTCTCTCTCTCTTTCTCTCCAATATGCACCACAATTTTTCTTATTTTTAAGAATCTAGATGCAAATCCATGTTAAATACATTTGTTTAGCAATAACACAAAACGACATCGTTTATAATAAGATGATTGAAGAAAAACGTGGCCAACAACATTTTCATTTCACCTACCCAAATAATCGCTCTTTTTAACGGTCACATTTTCCTCCTTCCTTAATTAAAAACTTTCAACATTCACAGAAAAAAAAAACAAAAAAATCTGATCTTTTCTTCCTTTTACCGCTAATTCTTTTCCGATTTCTCTCTTCTGAAAGTTCCGATCTTTTTTCAATATGATCGCCGCCGGAGCTAAATCGATTCTTGGGCTTTCGATTGCTTCATCTCCTAAAGGGATTTCCGATAGCAATTCGAGATCTGTTGGTGTTTTTCGTGCTTGTGTTTCCATGGAAGGATCTCAGACGATGAGTCATAAAAAAAATGGGTCTATTCCTGAGCTTAAATCGACTAATGGTCACATAGGTACATAAGATTTCGTTTCTCGTTTTGTTTTTTTGAGTTTCATAGATTTTTTATTTCATCCCAGAAAACTCCAATTATCTCTGCGATTAGGGGAATCTCAAATTTTGGTTTCTTCTTCATTTTTTGTTGACACATATCACCAATTTTCTCAACTGGGTCACAAATTTTGGGGAAAAATGATTTTACTTTCTTGTCTTTCTTTTGGATTAGGACAAAAACATGGTCTATTGTCCATATTAGGACAATCTTTCAATGATTTTAGCTTTGATCTGTTATGAATTTGGTGGAAAATGGCAAGAGTAACTTCAATTTTTTGGTTTCTTCTTCGTTTGTTCATTACACATATCACTAATTTCTCAACTGGGTCCCAAATTTTGGGGGAAAATGATTTTACTTTCTTGTTTTTCTTTTGCATGTCTAAATTAGGACAATCTTTCAATGATTTAAGCTTTGATAAGAATTTGGGAAGAAATGGCAAGAGTAATTTGATTTTTTTGGTTTCTCCTTCATTTCTTCGTTACACATATCACCAATTTTCTCTCCTGAACACAAATTTTGGGAAAAAATGATTTTACTTTCTTGTCTTTCTTTTGGATTAGGACAAAAACAAGGTCCATTGTCTACGGTCGGAAACTCAACGAACATAAAGTGGCACGAGTGTCCTGTTGAGAAAGTTGATAGACAGAGATTGCTTGATCAGAAAGGATGTGTGATTTGGGTCACTGGTCTTAGTGGTTCAGGTTCGTGTAGCAATCAAAATCGTTTCGAAACATCAAGTTTTGGGGTCTATGTGAAATCTAAACATTATTGTGTTTGTAGGGAAGAGCACTTTGGCTTGTGCTTTGAATCAGAAGTTGTACCAAAAGGGCAAGCTTTGTTATATTCTTGATGGAGATAACGTAAGGCACGGCTTAAACCGTGATCTTAGCTTTAAAGCAGAGGATCGTGCAGAGAACATTCGTAGAGTCGGTAAGCATAAACTTAACTAACTACAAATCTCTTTTTAACCAATGTTTCTTCTTGTTGTTTAGCTTTCCCATTTTGACATTTTGTTCTTAAATTCCTTTGTTTAGGAGAGGTTGCTAAGCTTTTCGCGGATGCGGGAATCATCTGCATTGCAAGTTTAATATCTCCATACAGAATAGACAGGGACGCTTGTCGAACTTTGCTCCCTGAAGGAGATTTTGTTGAGGTAATTTGACATTTGGTAGTCTCTATGCTAGTGAAAGTTTCAATCTTTGAAATTTGGTTGTCTCTATGCTAGTGAAAGTTTCAAGCTTTGAGTAAAACTGGTTTTGATCA
Organism: Kernera saxatilis; assembly: GCA_900406395.1. NCBI lineage: Eukaryota > Viridiplantae > Streptophyta > Magnoliopsida > Brassicales > Brassicaceae > Kernera > Kernera saxatilis. The sequence continues at coordinate 2,349 of OVAY01001955.1, read as the reverse complement.
AATAGGTGTTTATGGATGTATCACTCGAAGTTTGTGAGGCAAGGGATCCAAAGGGTCTCTACAAGCTTGCTCGTGCAGGAAAGATCAAAGGTATCTCTTGAAAGTGTGATTAGTATATGTGTAGTGACCTGATTTTGTCTCCATGAGATTCCCAAAGTGTCTGTAGAAGCTTACGTTTGTACTGTTTTTTCCAGGTTTTACCGGGATTGATGACCCTTACGAGCCACCATTGAATTGCGAGGTAAAGTTTTACAAGAACTTCACTTTGGTTCTTGATTTTCGCGTCATTCTCTTGTCTTACCTTATGTTCTTGTTTTTCTTGGTCATGTGAAGATTGCTCTAGGACAAGAAGGAACAGGAACTTCTCCTATCGAAATGGCTGAAACAGTCGTAGCATACTTAGAACACAAGGGATATCTTCATGCATAAAAATACAAGGTTACCTTCAAGCGCACACAATTGTTATTCCACGGTTAAAGTTCTATTTTAACAAGCCACAGTACAAAAAATTAAGCAAATTCATGGCTGTTTTTTATGGAATCACCAGTTTTAAAAAATAAAATATAATCTCATAATTTTTCTTATCCGTTTTGTATTTTAAATCTTCAAGTTGTTGTATGGCTCTGTATATAGTATGAAGGAAGAGGTAAGCCTACTCAATATATATAAAAGTATCCTCCAATATAATTTTGTAAGCACTAATCAAAACCGAAAGTTAATGGCTTATATAACATTTCAAATATGGTGGAAAATGTTGTGATGTTCATGTTGCGTGTACGTCTTGGGTCTTTGCATTGAAATGCTTTCGAGTCAAAACACGTTTTAGAAAATATTGTACTTCAAAAAGTGACTCCGAGGACTGTTTACATCTCCCAATAGCTCCACATAACTTCGGGTTCGCCCCCCTCTATTTATACCTTCGGAATCCTAAGTGGTGGCCCGCCATCTCCCACGATATCCGCATTAGACCTGCCTCCTGACAGACGATCTCTAGGTCGACGTAGGAGCATGGCGTTTAAGAGGAGGAGGGGCCCGCCATATCCCGTGATACCCGTCTTAATTCATGACCTGCCTTCTGACGGCCAATTTCTAGTTCGGCGTAGGGGCATGGCGCTTAGGAGGAGGGACCCGCCATCTCCCACGATACCCGCCTTTGGTTCGGGCTTTCGTCAGACGATCTCCAGGTCGGTTGGGCCGAGGCTGTCCATCGTGGGCCGAGGCGGAAGCCTTTTGTTGTGGGCCGAAGTTGGGTTTAAACTTGGACCGGACTGAGTTGAGCCGGACTTTAGATGAAGGTGCGCAGCCCATCTCCAACAACTAGTATACCACACACAGTTTACATCTAGAGTGATATTTACTATACACGCGTTAACGTTAAGTAAATAAAAGTTTAAAATAAATATGTTTTACAAAACATTATATGTGAAGTATCATATCCAGAATATCAACAATAGTATCTTAGATTATCCTAAAATACTACTTTGAACGTCAATAAGAGTAATATCTTATTTTCTTCAATCTTCTTATAGTTTCATCATCAAAACGGTACCGTTTGAATTATTGCTAAACAAATGTATTTAACATGGATTTGCATCTAGATTCTTAAAAACAGAAAAGTGTGTTATATATTGGAGAACGGAGAGAGAGATACAACAACTAAATTTAGACGTTATGTTTGAATTTTAGTCGCCTATCAACTATGGAATTGATGTTTTGGTGTCTAGATTAGAGAGATTGGTTCAATAGTCAATTTAGCAGTTTCTTATGACTTTACCATCCGACCAGAACCAGTCAAGCAATCGGATGGCAATAGCATGCAATAATATTTGTTTTTTGGTTATATTTTAAATAAGGTATGTTTTGGTTAAATACTATTGCTAGGGGTGGGCGTCGGGTTTCGGTTCGGGTACGGGTCGGGTCTGTTCGGGTTCGGGTTTTTCGGTTATAGGGGTTGAGGTCCCATTCGGGTTATTTTAGATTTCGGTTCGCTTTCGGTTCTATACTTTTCGGATTCGGGTCGGTTCTTTTTTGTGAATACAGAACCGGCATAGAACCGNATTATGGTTCGGTTCGGATACGAGTACTTATTACCCAATTGTAGCCAAAATAACCAAATGTAACCAAATTATCCGAACAAATCAAGTACTTCTTAATTTAAAAGTAACTAACAGTAATCAAATGTAACCAAAAGTAACCAAAAACATAACCCAAAACATCTGAAATCGAAAGTTCAAATATCAAACGTAAGAAACTAAAAGAAGTTTTAGAACTAAAAACGAAACTCAAAGCAATAAATCAAGAATAAGCTGCATAAACCAGCTTCACAAAATCATGTTCACCATCCCTCCA
>OVAY01001954.1:0-22614 GCA_900406395.1 Kernera saxatilis | reverse complement strand
GATGTGGACACTCTAGATGGAGAGAAAAGTGTGCTATTATATATATGATTTATTTTGTAATTTTAATGTTTCAATAAAACTATCTTGTTGATCAGAGCCAGATTGGATTAGTTTATCGATATGGAAAATGCTGATGATTAATTAGACCAAACATTGGTAATCTAATCACACGTTCTGATTCTGAAACAAGTTTACTGCGTTTTTCAGGCATTTCTCTTGGACTTTGTTTCCCTACTAGCATGAGGAAATTAGCTCTCTCTATAAGTTAAGTGCCGTTGTGGAGTCTCTGAACTCTGTTTTCTTCTTGTTTCGTTAAAGTCTCAGACTGGATATTGTTAGAGGTTGGTGTTTGGGGGATTCATTACCTTTTGCAAAACAGGGGATATATATATTATATATATGAACCCAAGGCAGAGTGATGAAAGAATAACAAGAAGAAGAAAAAAAGAGACGATGGAGATTAGTGTTACCACTTACCACATGCATGATATGATAGAGGATATTATTCCCTACAAACAATATCTCAGTCCCTTACCTATTGAAACTGGTATAGCATGTGATTCTACATGTAAACAAGGCAAGAGAGGAACACACTTGTTACTTAAAAGACAGAACTAGAAACTTGTTAAGCAAGCAACTAAAACAAAGGAAACACCATCCTTGATTCGTAACCTAAAAGATTATGCTCCTACTTCGCGTCTCAATGAGAAATCTGATATCTACAGCTTCGGGATTCTTCTTCTTGAGCTTCTTACTAGGAAGAAATCAGTGGATAACGAAGCTAACTTGCATCAACAGCTGGTATATGAATCAAGAAACACTGAGAAGAGAGAGCTGATCTTTGAATCGTTAAATTTGTCTTTCTTTTGTTGCACATAATGTCAATGCTGATGATAATACTGTGATGGAAGCAGTTGATCCATAGGTTACTGTGACTTGTATGGACTTGGGGACATATCAGGAAGACATTTCAGCTGGCCCTTTTATGCACAAAGTCAAACCCTTTAGAGAGACCCACAATGCTTCAAGTCTCTATGGCTCTGCTATATGTTCTGTAATGGAAGAGCCACCGATTCTTGGAAGACAACATCAATCTGATCAAAGTGGAAGAAGCTTGAAAGAAGAACTGAGAAAGATTCGAAAAGAGAAAATCAGAGAGGAAGAACCAGTTTATTCAAGTAATTGAAGATACAAGATGTGTAAGAGATTAGATTAATGGAGAATCTAATGAGACTTGCTATCTGGTTTTTCGGTTGATGAATCCGATTCATCTCTTAGAAAGCTTGGCGAGTTACACAGAGAACTTTACACACTTCAAGAACAATTTTTTTTTCCAAACTACCTTAAATTTGATTTCATTTCTTGATAAAAAGGTTAATATTTTGTTGTATTTTTGGCTCTCAGAGAAACCGGGTGAAATAGATTCAAGATCAGCTAAGAACTCTTGAATCCTTTGTTCGATTCTCGGTTTGAATTTTCCAAGAAACTGTCACAAAGATTCATCCAAGTTTAGTAGAATCTGAAGGGTCAAGAAGTATAAGTAATGAAACACTTGCATGAGACAAATATACAGAGAAAGCAAGAAGTCAGTTAAATGTTTTGAACAACTATGTTCTTTTTTCTTATATACATAAACCCTTTTATTGATTGCAGCTTCAAGATCTTGTGACGACGATGCTTGAGCTTTGGAATTGAACGGACACACCAGCAGAAGAAGAAAAACAAAGTTCATGAATGTTTAATGTAAATAAAAAAAGAACAAAGTTTATTACATAGTGAAAAGAAAAACTAACTTTATTTATTATACAAACTTGACTGGTTTGAGATTGATTATGAAGCCACAACGGCGTCGTTTAAGACGTTTGCTTTACACTTCCATTAGTAACTTTCATCATGCCACCGCAACCGCATTTCCGCAGCCACCAGATTATGCTGCTTCCACCATGTCTCCGCATTCACCGCTACAACCACCGCCGCAACCGCTAGCCTTTGCTGCTTTCACCATGTCTCCGCATTCACCGCTACAACCACCGCCGCAGCCGCTAGCCTTTGTGGCTTTCACCATGTCTCCACATTCTCCACTACAGCCACTACCACAGCCGCTAGCCTTTGTGGCTTTCATCATGTCTCCGCATTCACCACTACAACCACCGCCACAGCCGCTGGCATTTGCTGCTTTCACCATGTCTCCACATTCACCACTACAACCACTGCCACAGCCGCTAGCATTTGCCGCTTTCATCATCATGTCTCCACATTCACCGCTACAACCACTGCCACAACCACTAGCGATTGCTGCTTTCACCATGTTTCCACATTCACCGCTACATCCACCACCGCCGCAACCGCTGCCTTTTTCAAGAGTTATGATAGCAGCTGCAGTCTCCCCATTTGTAGTGTTTGTCTTCACTTTCACTTTACTCTCTACCGTAGAAACAAGATTAGTCTCTTTGCTTCCCTCTTTAAGTCCATTACTTTTGAGGCTTTCGTGTTGTGCCACTTTGGTCGTAGCATTAAACCCATCGAATCCTCCTTTCTTCAAAACAGTATTGAGTATGAAAGCAGATATCATTCCAGGCAAAACCAACCAACTCTCCTTCGCCTGCATATCCAATAACAGAGTCACATGAGCATGGCGAAAGAAAAAAGGTAAATTTGGAGTTAAATCAAACTTGCACACTTGCCTCAATGGAACCAAAACTCAAATCCAACAATCCCACAGCTTTTCCATATGGATGTTGCTTAGAGAATTCCACAAGAGTCATAAATTCTTGATCACTTCTACGGTTTGCGCAGTGTTTTGGTTCATAATCCAGCTTTCTCCCAGTGAAAAGTTTCACCTGTAAACCAACAAAAGCAGTTCGTTATTGAAGTGCCTTACATTTTCAAAACAAGAAGATTAATCCTTTCTTTATGGAACGAAATGGCGGAATATACCATTCGAGTACCCAAAAGCTCAAAGAGCGGATTGTCACCATTCGTTTGCTTAAGTGACCATTTCGAGTTCAACAAAGACCAGAAACTGCCATTATATTCCGCGAGGACACGAGTTACACCAGAGTCTATCACACCAAGTACTTGTCTTTGAGCAGTGTGATCACCTTTAAGTGTTGCTCCATCACTACATAAAGAAAGTGGTTGTCGTATCATTGGAGAATAGATGAATGCATTCATTTTGCAAGAGATAATGTTTGTCTTTATGGCCATACCTCATTTGGAGTGTGATCACCTCTGTTTGGGTTTCATCAACAACATGTGTTGCACCCTGAGCATGACGGGACTTTCTGATGATCGGAAAGAAGCAAGCGCCTTTGCACGAGGGTCGCGACTGAACCATGTGTAAAAGAGATGGACTGCGTGTTGGTGGAGTAAACGAGACACCGACTCGCAGGCTTATGGGTTTTGAATCTGCTTTACTACCTTTAATGGGTGTTAACTCCAACCATTTCTCAACAGAGAGTTGAGTAATAACCGGAAACAGAAACTCCTTTAGTGACAAAGAAGCAAATCCTAAGTTTTTAGGCTCCCTCGAAACTGGTATCTTAGAAGGTGAAGAGGAAATGAGTTGGAAACGAAGCTCCCCTGTAGGCTCACACTGGAAAAAAGCAACTTGCTTTTCCCCAACCTCGGATAAAATGGTCAGTCTACGTTCAGCGTCGAAAAGAGAATCAGGCTGAGTTTTACTGAACACAACCGAGAGCTTTCCTTTATGCCCATCTGGTAAGTTTCTAACCCCAACAATCTCCAAGAGAACCTGCACGATTATACAAAAGGATCATCATACAACTGCAATTAGAAACAAGAGAAAAAAGCCGGAGAAAACAAACTACCTCAACAACTTCCACCTCTGGAAACTGGATTAGATTCTGGAAATCTTCTTTTGCAGTTGATTCTTTGGCCAAAACATCAGAAGCATAAGGAGAAGTTGTGACAGGTGCAGGTGTATTACCTCTATACATTGCACCGGCTTTCCAGTACCTTCTACCAAATGTTTCCTCCCATTGGGCAGTAGTATTAGAGAAACCGGTATCGAGCTTCTTACCTTTGCCTCGGTCAGAGTCTGTGTCATCATGCTCCAACACCTTACCAATGAGCTTCTCCAAATCATTACAGTAAGAGTCTGGGTGGAGCTGATGCGTGTGCCAGATAAGGTCAACATCATAAGTCGGAACGCAGAACCGCTTTAAAGACCTTTCTCTGTTCGTTTTAATCAGATAGAGAAACCCCTTATATCTAGCAACAGCTTCGTGTAGAAAAACATCGTTGTTCACATGGGATCTTGAAACCTGTGGCATGGAACACAGCAACAGAAATCAGAAAAAAAATCTAAATCTGCGGTTATTATATGATTTAAAGAAGAAATCATTCTAGATTTTACCTGGTGGTAAAATGGGATTTGCCTCTTGACAGCTGAAACTAGATCATATTTGGTGCATTTCTCAAGAGTTGAAGATTTTTCAGAGAAATCATCCGAGTCTACCTTACCCAAGTCTAGGTCATAAGGTTCTTCAGGATACAATCTTTTCCATAAATCTTCAGTTTTCAGTTTACAGTTCCCATTTACAGAAGACACAACGCCGGAATTTTCGAGAACTCTCCCGTAAAATTGCTCACAATCAGACTTATACCTCACCTGGATTTAAAACATCAAGAGCAAATTACTCAAACATCCAACAAGGAAGATTAGTGTTTCCTATCTACATATATTCTGTTTTGCCTTACCGGATTAAGCCTGTGGCAATGCCAAATCCATTCACAGTCAAGAGGAGGGACCAAAGGCCCTTCACTAACAGATGACTCGGAGTATTTGGCAAGCAAAGGAAGCCAACAAGCATTGTACCTGAAATCACCATAGTACTTAAATTTGACAACTTTGAACAATTAAGAAACTATCAAGGATCAAGCTATGCGAAAGATCGTTTAGACTACGCAAATACGATCGTTTTAAAGTACCTGAAATCACTTAAATTTGAGAACTTTGAAAAATTAAGAACCTTCATATAATCACTTAAAAGTATCCATTGATCTAAAACAAACAGAGAAACACGATCGTTTTAAAGTACCTGAAATAACCAAAATCATTGAAATTTGATAAATTTCAAGGCTATGTAAAAGATCATCCTCCAAAATCATATAATCCCTTACAAAAATTTCACTCATCTAAACAGACAAAAGAATCTACTCCGTCCTAATACAACAAAATTCTCTTAAGGATTGTTCTTCATGAGATGCAAATCACAAGAACCAAATCGAACAAAAAAAAGAGAGGAGATTTAACCTGTAGATGGCTCTTTCAAGTGCAGGGCCTTCGTAGAGCCATCGGTTCCGATCAACAGCTCCGAGGAACTGAAGCTGTTGCTTAGCTGCAGCAAATAAGTCAACGCTTATCTCTATTTTCTGGGCTTCAAGCCACTCCACTTCTTGATCCTTCTCTTTATCCATCACACTTCAATTTCACCTTTTGAAACGATCAAAAACCCAATTAATTCACTACCGCCTTTGACCAAAGTCCATAAAAACCTTAAATTTGATCCTTATCGAAACTAACTGCATAACCCTTATTACATCCCTATGAATTTTCCAGAGAATTAAAACCCTTTTTTTTCAGATAAATCAAGCACGCACACAAGCGATAAGGAGCTAATGAAACTTTAGTTTACCTCCGATCGCCGGAGACTTAACTTCTCCGCCGGGAAACTTTTCCGATGAAAGGCTGTGGTTTGTTGTCGGAGACTGAGAGAAAGGCTGGTAATATTATATAGCGACTTGAAACTGTACGATCACAAGCGACTTGAAAACCTGTACGACCACAACAAGCGATTTATCAAATGACAAAAATACCCCTTAATTATGTATCCATAATATCCGCTTTATGTTTGGGAAAAGGATTTAAAAGTGAAACCTTCAAACAATAATGAAAAAGAAGCCTTTGTCTCTGACTTGAAACTATTTTTACGTGAAGTTCACGCATTGTTTAACCTTATCCAATGTACGAAACCGGTTTAATTCAGACCGGTTATCTTATGTCTTTAACAGTCAGAACCATACGATTCTCAGATGGGTTTGGAGATCAACAATCTCACCTTTAGAATCTAACATTCTATTTTTGGCATGGCGCAATGTTAAAGATCAGATCCTACAATTCAATCCTGATTTTGATTTAGAGATCAAATAGCTTTTTTGGTTATTAACCTTTTTGTGGCTCTTTAGCAGCAACCAAACCACTGTCAATCAGTTGAGGAATCTATCTATAGCTCCTTAGCTTTGGAAAGGCTTCTCATATTTTCGGAGATTCTTGTTCAAGCAAATGATCAAATGATCCATAGTTCCACTTTTACTAGATTTTCACACCAGAGAGACTTGTTAAAGATACAAATCTGCGCGCCTTTGAGACAATAAATTGTGTAAGATTGGTTAGTTGTTGTTGGGAACCTCAAAGATCAGAAGGAAGCAAAACTCCAAGTGACATTCAAAAGATCTTACATCAACATGAGGGCAGACAAAGATTACACAGTTCATGAGTGGATTCATATTGTGGACTATTATAGTTTCCTACAGCTATGGAAGAAAGAAAGAATGATTCGACAGTACACATTCAACTGAAAGATGGTTCTTCTGATTAAGCCAAAGGCTCAGACTTGGTTTCGATTTCAACAGATATTGGCTATGCGTGGTGTTTCACGTAGCGAACAGAGAAGGATTTGCAGTCGCGGTACTCACTTGGACCTCGAGCATTTCCAATCGACGTTCCAAAAGATCCAACTTCTCATTCAAAGATGCCAATTTGCTCTTTGTGGTCGATTCTGAAACACACAAACACACAGCAACTCATAGACGTTAATGGAAAAGCTTCATGGTTTGATTAATCAGTTAAGCTCAAAAGAGAAAGTTTCATCAACACACAGCATTGTCTAAAACCAGATGGAATTGGAGCTGAGAAGATCAAAGAGATCATTACAAAGATCTCTTCCTCTTTCTCTTTCTCTCTCTCTCTCTCTCTTATCCATGGATCCAAGAACATGAAAGTCAAAGGATCACAAGAAGATAACTCCCCAAGTTTTGTATCAAATGTGAGGAAGCAATCAACAAAATACAAATGAACTCTAATAGTCTCAACATAAAAAGCTGCAATTTTTCATCTAACCCATCACCAAAATCAATCTCCCAATCATCGAGAACCCATCTTTGACAAAAACCCTAAAAGTTTCTAAATTTAGGATAGACGAAATTGACGGACTTGAAGCAAAAATTTCCCAAATTTCAAGAAACACAATACAGAGAAAAACCAAGTAAAAAAGAAAACAGCGAGAGAGGTTTTACCGAATTGGACGAGGAATTCGAAGAGACGACGAACATTGAGAGAGATATGTGAGATAAACTCTCGATTCTCCCAATCTGCTTGAACAGCGATTCCTACGTTTACTGCGTTCGTAATCCCTCCTGCTTTCGCCATTACCAAACCAAAAGCTCTCTAATTTCCTCTTCTTCCACAGACACAATCACTCCTAGATTTCAGATTCAGCAGCTTTTTCTTTTATTTTACCCTTTTCGATTCAATCCAGCTGTGAAAAATGATTGAGTAATCGATTAGAGAACGAGGGTCACCTACCTTTTCTCTCAGAAAAAGAAGATTCTGAATTTTTATCTTCCTTTTCTTCGCAGGTTGTTTTATGATTGAAGAAGAAGAAGAAGTAAATTAGAAGACATCGGGTGTTTTTATGTGAGAAAGAGAAAATAAAGGGGTTAAATTGTAATTTTTGATTATAATGTGATGAGGATTTTACATTTGGTGGGCCGGTTCGGTTTGATATATTTTTTATTTTTCGTAGATTGTTGCGTAGTTAGTGTCCAATCTTTTTCGTTCTATTCAAATGTCACTATCAATTAAAGATTGAGCAAATTCTTGGTTCTTCGTACAAATATACTATTACAAATTTACAACCAAAAGAAATACTATTACAACCAATCTTCTTTTTTTTTTTTGACTAAAATATTACAACCAATCTTTAGTCTTTGAATTCAAGATAAGTCGCAAGTCTAGTGAATTATTTGATATGCTCGGAACCAACTATCATAAAGAATCACTTTTCCTTTATTTGATAGAGATGAGCTTCTCAAACCTACAAATATTTTTCTTTTTTAACCAAAAAAAAAATATTTTTCTTTTTCTAGTAATTTGCTATGCGTTTCCGCATCATTTCATGCAATGTTTTTCATAATTGACAAATATTATGACAAAATTCAAACTACTTTTAAAAAATATATGTGAGAAATCATTTTGACGTAAAATTAATTAACAGAGAACTAATTAGTCAATATCTCTTATATAGTTTATGGATTTCATTTCAATTTTTGATATGAGATTCCTAACATGTTTTCTCGAGATGATCTCTCATTTGTCCATTTTGAATTGGATCCAACTCTGATCGGTAACATATCCTATTCAAACTACCCTACTATTTGAGTCAAACTCGAGTTATACTACTAAAATATCATGTGTTTCCAATTCAAAATTAATTGATAATAAGTAGATTGATCAATATCTCTCATTTATTACTATAGATCTTATCTCTAATTTTCGATGGACCAAACATTTACATCCACTTTATTAACAAAATAAAAAGGTGTCCACTAGAATCTCGAGCATCCTCTGAGAAGCATATGTGTATGATGAACCTATACATTCCCTGGAAATTCGAGCATCCTCTGAGAAGAGAGATACTGTTTAATTAAAATCTCGATGAATCTCTCCCTTTAAAACACACCTAACATAGTATTGGGTAGATATCTCTAGTGAAGATTTGATCTTATCAAATATATTGAGATTGATGTATATATGTACTTGGTTATGTGATTAATAAATGCAACCCTTTGATGTTCGAACCCTGGTGTGGTTATTGTTAGGAAGAGCCGACATACCGCTTAATCGATGTATATTTGATAAGATCAAATCTTCACTAGAGATATCTACCCAATACATAGTGATGAATAAATCTAGCTTTTGCTTGGTAGTTTCATTTTGTAGTTTGGATCTTAAAGATTTTCTTTACTTCTTCTTCATAGTTTTTTTTTTCTCGAATCTGATTGTTGGGAATTGCTTTGCGTTTTCTTACACTTGGGGTGGCTCAACTAAAATGAAAAAAAAAAAATTGTGCCCTAATTTAAGTATTTTTACAAAATCAGCCCTTTAAAATCCAACTTATATATTAATTTTTTTAGATATGTCTCATAAATTATATACTTAAAACCAAATTAGAAAGCTAAAAAGAATATAATGGACAAGCTGCTCCTTTACTATGTCCTGCATGCATGAAGGCATATATATTGACAAGTATAAACGAGATATGTCTGTCTATATATATATATATATATGTATATATATGTATGCTTGAAAGGTTTTGAGAATCAAGAACGAACAAGGTGTTATACGTTTTATGATCTTAATTAGCTCTTGTCTCATAATGGGACTGCTCAGGCTGACTTAGCTGCAGCCTAACCTGTGCATGGGATTCATCGGCTGCATCTTCAAGCTCACGAAGTCCCAGTCCATTTGTGCTTGACGGTGCATAAGCCTGCAAGACCATTAACTACCACAATGCCACTTTTGTAACGACTCTCTATAATATGTCTAGGAGATTTTTATTCAAAGGATGTATTAGTTGCAACGTAAAGTAATTAATGAAGTTTGTATTTCTATTTTACTTTGCTCTGTAGTTCAACGTTTTCTTGATGAATCCTTTGTACTGTTCTCGACAATTCGAGGTTCTCGTGATGAATAAGATTCCTCTGCAAAAGATGAAGCAAATTATAAGAACCTGAAAAAACTAGAAATGAGAATACATCATGTGTTTACATATGTAGATAGATTTGATCTACATTCATATAGTTAAACACAACATATTTAGTTTCTTAATCTATTAAACCAAATTACACGCAAATGCGAATCTAAAAGAAAGAACAAATATTGTTTGCATTGGAAATTTCTTTTGAGTAATATATCATTGAAAGTTTCACCCCAAGAAAAAAAAAAATCAAAAGAAGAAAGAAGAAATATTGTTTGCATTTCACATTTGCGTTTACAATTTGCAAAGATTTTATTATTAAGAAGAAACAAATTAATATCTTGTTTGTTTAACATGTAAACACAAACAAAAAACATTTAAAGTTTGATTGTTCAGAATCGTAATTGATATATATACCAATAGTACTGACCTGTCTAGTTAGTTCTTTGATTTCATTGGTCAAAACTTGTTCCTGCAAGGTTCCAAAAAAGTTGATTATAAGTTTGAACTTCATTGCTCTATGATCAATCTTTAAACATCATGCTCCAAGACATTATGCTAGAGTACTCATATGTATATATATATATAGAGAGAGATAAATATTACCTTTTTCATACGGATTCCACGTAAACTCATTTCAAGTTGGCTCTCTATATTGTGCAACTCCTTTACACTCAAACCATTTGATTGCTCTCCCGTTAGTTGTCTGCTTCATTACAAAAGATTATTGCGATTTATACATATACAGATTTTTGTGGCCCCTAATTACATGTTTACACAAAGAGGACACACATAAACATGACTACATTATACATACAAATATATTTAAAATAATTTTATCAGGGATATATATAAGATCCATTTTGTTAACTGTGTATGTAGAGTTTTTTTAAATGTACAAATATTATAATCACGGATTGAGTTTCCAAACCGTTTTAAATATAAAATATTGACAACAATATATATATATATATATAACCAAAACAAAGAAGGTGGCTATAAGAAGTAGGCATATATATGCGCAAAATTTAGATGTACAAAGAAGGTGGCATATATGCTAAATGCGCAAATTTTAGGTGAACATATTTAAACAAAAATAGAAAGAAGAAGCTTTTGTTAGGAATCACACATTGTAAGTGAAAGAGACAAATATTAATATATAAGATTTATGAGTTAACTCACAAACTATCAGTTAGTTTTGAGTTAAAAAAACTCACGATTACTCACAATTTTAAGGAAGTACGTACCGATGATTTTCCTGCAATGAGTACAGTTCCTGCCTTAGAGTTGTGGCCTCTCCCTGCCAAAACTACAACACGCAACAAAATCTAACTCATCAACTCTCAATAACTCAAGTGTAAGAGTACAAAGATGATTAAGATCTTTATTAGTAATATATAATTGCTTCTCCTCTTGTGTCTTGTGTGATTTATGTTATGCGTACCTTAACTTCCGATGCAGGGTTCAATAGTTGTTGCTGCTCCATCTTGGTCTTGTTGAATCGTTCAATAGTCGATTTCATACTGTTCATTTCAAGATTTTTAACTTATAATTAGTGCACAGTGTTTGATTTGTACGTGTAGCAAAATAAATTTTCTGCTTCCATTGCAAATGAAAGAAACAAAAAAGACACCCTTCCCTTACGAAATTGTCATAATCTTCATAATTGTTATAACCAAAAGGTTTAAGATTGTTGTTACAGAAGAAAAAAATGATATAGATCAGGCATATATCATTCACAAATGGTATTCACGATGATTTAAGTGTCATATATATCAAACAAGTAAGTTTTTTTTTTGACATCTGAGAAAATTTGATCTTCAAAAATTAACTAAACATGATGTATTCACATATGGAAGTCATATATAGTTTGAAAACTGTTTTTTTTTTAATACTTGAAAACTTTGTTTTCTGGTTTCTAGGTCAAGTTCATATATTGGTAAATCATATTATAACTGTTTTTGCAGTGATATTCTTACTTGGCTATTCAAAAGCAATTAATAATGATAGTTTTTGTGATATCTATATTACACATGTATGATGATATCCCTTATAGTTTAAACTTTAGAATCTAATATATATATAATTCAATAAAATCATTTTAAATATTTTTTTTCCTGATAAAATAAATTAATAGACTGATATATTGTTAGAAATACATAGTCATCTGATTCATATTACTAGTATACATATATACAAAATAGTGAGATTTATATTTTATATACAAGTTTGTGAGTTAAAACTCATCAGTTTACATATCATCATCTCCAAATGTATCTATGGAAATCATCTTGTACACTTCTTTTTGTCACTCTTTTAGTTTTCCAACGTTGTACTTGTTTTAGCTTTTAGTTACTATGTCCTCTACTTCCCAAATGTTTCCAAATTTGGCTAAGTCATACTGCCACTCCAGATACACAATTTACAACCAATGTAAACACACACACACACACACACACCCAAATACATATAGCGACATATATAGTACTTAGACACAAATTACACACACACACTAGCCATGAGCCTCCTTCAAGGTAGTTTTTCATTTTCAAAAGTAGTCAACTTCTTCAATCAGTTTTCTTTTTGCTTAACCATCCTCCTTTCAAACTAAGTTTCCTTTCCAAAAGATAGTTTTAGGAGATATACATACACCACATTGTATATATATTGAAATGAGCAAGATGCACAAAATTAATGAGCAGATCACACAGCTAAACACATCTCACTGAATTACTTCCAAGCAACCCATACATGACATTATATAATTACGTGTACATATATATTTCCATGTATTAGTAGATATACACATACATATATACATATATATATATCTTTGTTTATACTATGTATATATCTGTTAAAAGATCTAGGGATTGAATAAAGAAAATAGAAACCTGGAGCTGGCAAAGTCATAGAGCTTGTCGGTATTGGAGAAAATGATGAGACCCACCTCTGCGTCGCAGAGAATAGCGAGTTCTTTAGCTTTCTTGATGAGACCCTTTCTTCTTTTGGAGAAAGTGACTTGCCTACTCGTCGAATCATCGATCTTCTGGATCACAATCTTCCCTCTCCCCATCAATTTTAACCCTATTTTGATCTTCCTCTCGATCTTGGTGATCTTCCCCGTTCTAGGGTTTTTCTAGATCTTCGCAAGACCAAAGGAAGATGAAGAAGAACGAATCAGGAGAAAGAGAGAGAAGGAAAAAGAGAAAAAGAAAAGGAAGAAGTACGGGTTAACAATCTCTTCGAGGAATAAACAAATATGCATATATAGTCTATTTGAGTCGTTGTATTGGTAGATACAACTTGAGGGCTATTTAGTAAATTAAGTACCAAGTTTATAACCTAAAGATATGTATAATTAAAGTATTTACAGGTTAATCTTTATTTTTGTCCAAACAAACTCTAACACCAACCAAATCCGAAAAAAAAACACATCGATTAGAATTTCAGGGTTTTTTTTATTTATTTTTTGAATCAAAAGTATATTAAAAAGAATTTGAAATGAATCCCAAATAGTATCAACAAATGATATTTGGTATCTATTTGGTTTTATATATATTCATAAAGCAACAAAAATTAAAAACTGAATTAGTTTTTTTTTGTGTGTCAATAATCCATATAGTGACACTGCTCTGTGGTAGGCTATTTTGGGATGATTCTGTTCAGGCAGTAGAAAGCTGGATTTGGAGGAGTTTGTTAAAACTTAAATCCTTAGCCAGACCTGACCTTATCTTTTATGTCAGGTGGGTTCAGGGCTCACTGCCCTTTTTAGGCATGATGATTGGACTTCTCTTGGCCCCTTAATTGATCTCGCTAGTGCAAATGGTTCAGAAATTAACGGGAATTGCACGTATGGCAACGGTTTCTCAAGCAATTTCGAGCGGGGAGTGGCTGCTTCCTCGTGGCAGGCATCCCATCACAGTGCTGCTGCGAGAGGCGCTACCTCAAGACCCTCAGGCCCTACTCTTTTCACAAAATGACATATTTCAATGGAGAAATTCCACCTCTGATATTCGGTTCGGGTTCGGATCGGATCTTTCGGGTTTTAGGTCTTTCGGTTTTAGAGAATTTGGTACCGATCGGGTAATTTAAAATTTTGATTCGGTTCGGTACCATTCGGATTCGGGTCGGATTCGGATACCCGAAATTATGAGAAAAATTAAAAATTTTATTAAATTTAAATAAAATTTGGTTAAGTGTTGACAAATATAACTAATAATTTTTATATATTTTAATTATTTTGGATATTTTAATCTAAAAATAACTGATATATTCAAGTTTATAATTATTATTTTAGATAATTTGTTTATATCAATTCTAAATATACGGATTAGAAGCAAGGAAATCCATCAACATATTAGAAGCAAGCTTGCAGGTCTTGATCGTCCCCCAACATCAACGACGAGACCGGCAGTGACGTCTTTCTCTTATGCAGCTTCTAGATAAACTTTCTTATCAACCTGATTTGGGTTCATACAATTCTCTTAATATCCGCTTCACTACTTGTTCACACGAAGTTGTTTCTGTTTTCAATTTCCCTTTATCAGCTATCGCTAGTACATTTCTATGCTTTGTAATCTCTAAACGATGCCCCTTTAAGGGAAGAGTAAAGGAAGTAATTTAAATTAAAAAAAAACAATGATATTAGCACAAATTATTAAGTTGCATGTTCTAATCCGAAAACCGAATTGGTTATCTCTATTGTTAATTTACCCAAAAGAAACATTCAACAACATAATCATCTTAACTAAAAATTGGTAAATGGATTAAGGATCAATATGCTATAGGCCATCCAGAGCATTGTGGTCGAGTGGTAAGGAGACGGATTTCGGACGCCAACACATTCCAAGTTCGATCTACCTGTTGTGCGAAACTTTAACACATTGTTTCTGGACACCCACACGGATATGTGTCCTTGCTTTCGGTCCATTTGCATAACCGGAGAGAAAATATATCCGTGGGATGCAACTCTCCTATGAATTAGCTTGAACCTTTCCATAAACTTGAAATTATAAAAAAAAAAAAAATATATGCTATAGGCCTATAGCTAGCTCATATGCCACGTCTAAACAAAAATTAAAAATATTACAATTTTCTTCTATATCAATAAAATACAAAAAAAGAAAAAGGGCAAAAGTACCTTTGTTTTGGCACGTGTCAGACAGGAACTTGGAGTTAAGGACATTCTGTTCTATATACCTATTTAGATCTGTTGCAAGAGTTTCCAAATAAGGCAAGATATACCAGATCGAATGAGCAAACTTATTCATTAGTATACGGATTAATTTCCCTTTAATTTATCCCAAACAAAATTTTTACGGATTAATTAGAACTTAACTGTAGTTAATTAAATTACTTTACGTTGCATAATATCTAAAATATTCTGTATATAAGAAATTACGCATGCAAGTCACATTACAGTGACAAAATCTTCGTAATAATACTCGGTTCTTTAGATGTATAAAAGAACAAAAAATCCCGGTTCTTTAATTTACCGTTATCAATAGGTAATCTCAACAAGTAAACCAAAATTTTCTTTCCATTCAAGTAAACCAAGCTAAAAAATGGATTAGTATGTTGTATATAATAATTAAGGTGGAATATTATACAAATGTGTGACAGTCGTACACGTGGGAGTCGCAGAAACAGCTCCTGAGATTACATTTACCAATTGGGTGATGCTTTCGCACGCTCCTCCTCCTCGGCAATAGATTCCGTATCCATTTCTTTATTTACAAATTTCTTTTGTTTAGTCTTACAAATATTTTCCTTTTTTCAAAAGACCAAAAGTTATAGATTAAAGGGAGAGAAAAATAGGTTAAAGAGAAAAGTAAAGTATATTTAGTTGCATGAAGGGAGAGAAAAACCAACTTCGATTATTGATGGATGTGAAAGATAAGGGTTTCAAAGTAAACGCGTTTGGCACTCCTTTTAGACCCTCATTACCGCATCAATCATGGTTCAAAAGAGTCCAGCCCCAAACTGCAATTCCAAAACACAAATTCACAACTTGGCTATATTCATCTTTGATATGAACCCAACACGTCAACACCTAGCGTCTTGGCGTGTAATTGTTGTGATAACCTGCCTCCTATACGCCATTTATAGTTTTAACTTGGTAATAGAAGATTTCATGACAATGGGTGTTTCTCGACTAGCAACATATGCCAGATGATTGATCGGCTGTTTCTTTTACGAGTTTTAAAGGAAGATGATTTCATGACAATAAGTAGCTCTTGACTCGCATCACATGATTGATCATGATCAGGACAATCTTGAACTTACCAACAATCGGTTACAGCTCTGGTTTCGCAGGCCATACCCACCATTCCAAGACCAACATTCGCCAAACATACCATAAAACCTTGGTTCAGTTTTGCTTCTTCTACTTGAATTTCAATTGTAATGTTTTTCTCTTTGGGATCCTCGGTAACGAAAACAGTCATATTTTAGGCCTTAATCAATAAAGAATATCAAAGATATTAAAAAAAAAATCCATGATTCATCCGTACAATGTTTTTAGTTATTAAATTTTGAGCTTTCGATGATAACTTTACCAAATATATGACCATTCTTTGATCATTAATGTGAAAAAGATATCATTGTTTCTCAAATGTGAGTATGGGCACAGAATTCAATCTCTATACTATATATATATTAGAGATTTCAGATAATATTAGAGATTTCAGATAATATTAGAGATTTCAGATAATATTACAACTTTTTTAGTCTTTGTTTTAAGTAAATTATCTTCAGCCTTTTTCTTTAGATTCACTACTGTCGAAGCTTTTGATGAGACAACATAGTAAAGAACCAGTGACCACGTGGGCATCACTGTTTTTGTTTTCGACCTATCAGATCTCGAGTCTCCAACATACATCATCAGATGTTTTTAATTTTTTCCTCTTTATGTTTATCCTTTAAATGATATTTTCTCTCTTTTTTTCGACAAATGATATTTAAAACAAAACAAAAAAAAGTCTTATTGCCAGATGTCAACCATCAGCCGTCAGTGAACCATTTTGATCCTTCAGATCAGAAACAATGACTACCAATCACCAATGTATATATAAATCTACAAAAGATTACTACCGTGATCGATATTTAGTATAAAAAGAACTTATAACATGTAATTTTCTTGCAATATTATCATGCAAATGTTACATACGTCATCAAATAATTATACCAAAATATTTATTTTCGGGTTCACCTGTTTATTGTATTTACAGTTCTATAATATAAAAAAAGAACTTTTATAGTTCGCTTTTTAAAATGCTCGTTTGGATATTCATCTTTTAAAACTAGCTTAGTTTTTCATTTTTCCTTATATAAACCACCGTTAAATCTTAGTTTTTCATTTTTCCTTATATAAACCACCGTTAAATCTACCTATATAGTTCAAAATTTGCATTAACATTAATTGTTCATCTATTTAGAACTGTAGATACATTCGAGATTTATGAAGTTCACGTAAAAGAGAACAGAAAATGAGTGATTATTGCCGATAATAATAAAAAGTAAATTAACTACGACCACATTTACATCAATATTCCATTTGATGCTTTTGAATACAAATGTTCCTTATAATTAAACTACATTTTATTTTCTGAGGTCTTATCGAGTTACTTAATGGTAACTTGAAATTTGAGTCCTTGGAACTTGAACACACTAGATGTTCCTAGGTTGTTGGCCATGAGTTCATTACTATTTGAATTCAGTAACAGTTAACTAAGGTAATGAATTTCCCAAAATATGAACACTTGAAAACTAATTTTATACTATCCATTTATAAGAGTTGATGAATTTTCAGTAATTTTATACTACTACTATATGTGTATACTAGAATAATAAACATTGAATAAAAACTAATTTGAGATTTCATCATAAACTGATCATACAATCTATTCTAATTAGTCTATTCTAAATTTAAAAATCGGATATACCAAGACTTGATTCACCGAGCTTCAAAACAAAATACTATAAATCTTTAAGTTGTTATTACACATGGCTAAATCGATTTTTACACAAAACTAAAACGTCTCTTATCTTGCTATCGATCAATTCTAAATTAACACAAAATCTAATATGTTAACACACTAACCTTCACACGGATTCTGCTTACTACTGAATAAACGCATACTTACTTACCTTAAAATCGAAGACAATCTTAGCTTTGTTATTTTTGACTAACCATATCAACACACAGTTCCCTTATAACGTGGTCACCCTAGAATTTACCCTAAATTTAAAAACGAATGAATCTTCCTTAGTATATACTTATCTTCACATTTTTTTCTGATTTATATCTTAAATGATATCTCATGTATTTTCAACTCACTTCTTTGTGCCCAACCCAACAAACTTTTGTTAACCGAAATTATAAATGCAGATCAGAACACACGTATCAAAATACGTTTCTTTTATTTATTCAATAAAAGAAAGTAGAAAACAATTGTTACAAAATCAACAAACTAACTTGATGTTTTCTTCTTCTTCCTCGATCGATTAGATCGTTGAATGATAGAGGCTTGCTTGAGCAATCTCCTAAGACAGAATTTCGCCCCTACGGTGGTGTACGCAGCGTCTATGGGCGTCTATCTTGCAGGATACAACTATCAATCTCTGTATTGACACCTTACAGAGATCCTAGCAAACCTACTTTGAGATTCACAGAAATTGATTTTAAGTGGAGAAGAAGATTGAATCAACCATGCCTTCCCTCTATGTTGTGATCGCTTTATATAATGACCCAAGCGTTGCTTGACTTAAGCGATGCGTTTCACAACATATCGTATTTGTGCCTTTTCATTGATCGACACATATGTGTTGAAGGGGTGTTTTGTAGTTTACATAAATAAGAATATAGTTATGTAAATAATCCGTAAATAAACTCCAACAACTTTTTATTTCGCATATGTTCCAACAAGCATTTTCTTTGTTCCAAAAACTTACGTACTTTCTTGAATTTCAAATAATATTATATGACAATGATAAGATTCATATATAATTATTATTCTACTTTAATACATATATTTTCCTTAAATTTCGTAGAAAAAATAAAATAAATTGACCATACTTAGTTAAGACAAAACAACTTTATAAAATGAGCTGTACTAAAAATTGAGTATCAATATATATATATCCGCCAAACCCATGAATACTCCAACATTATCTTTTTTTTGTGTGTTTACGAATTTCACGTACACATTATTTGTTTTCTCGCAACACCATATTCAAGTCATCGATATTTTTTAATGGTACCATGTTTGTTCTTTTTTTTTTTTTTTTTTTTTNNNNTTTTTTTTTTTTTTTTTTTTTTTTTTTTTTAAAACACTTACTTTATTTATCTTTTCTTCCTTACAACCTTCCGAGGAAGGACATTTTGAAATTACAAGTGATCACACATGGAAGAGAATTAAGACAGCAAATTTTTGAAACATATGTGAAGCAATCAAAGGGATCTTACCAAGTCGAACTTAAGACATGTTTGTTCTTTGGTAATATACAGAACATTAGATATGTGTCTGCACACTTTGATAGATAGTGAAATTTCTAGCTAGATTATTAAGATGTCAGTATCGATGATATTTGAGATGTCATTATAGAACATTATCTATATGGACCGGTCATTAAGAAATTGAGTCACTCTCTAATGGAAATTAAGGGCCGTCCAAAAGCCCATTATGAAAGATGATATATATAGTATTACTATATGTGAGGCATTACCATACCAATTACGGGCCGTCCAAAAGCCCATTACGATGAGCCCATTATGCCAAACATGGTTTCCAATACAAATCAACTCTTTGATTTTGAAGTTGGAGAACAGATCTCTAGTTTATTTTATTTTGAATAAGAGTTCATGAAATGACTTATTTTATTAAAATACATTGTATATGCAGATTAAACGTAACAGTAAAGATAATAAATAATGGAAATTTTACACCTCTCAATTGATTAATTTTTCAGGTAAATCGAGTCATTGGAGATAAAAGAGACAAACTAAATTTAAAAATTTTATGTGTAAAATAATTAGTTTGTTTTATTGCCGGTCCACTCATTTTTCTTATGTGAATTCGATGTTAACCTTAATTTTATTACGAAATCTGACGATTAAACTGACTCCAACAAATTTTCAAATAAGTAGCGTTTTGGCCATGCTAAAATTATTAGCTAAATAATAAAAAATGTCAAAAATATTAAAAAATAAAGAAAATGGAAGAAACAAGACAAGATAGCACATGTAATCGTTTGTGTGGAGAATCTATAAGCGTCGACAGAAACAATTTGGTAAAGGGCAAAAGGGACAAAACCAAGTCTTGTGAATCCTCAATAGGGAAGTCCATGTGACTAATCTTTGTCCTTTTTCTTCTTCACTTTTATAATTATAAAATCGTTCATTGTTTTTCTAGAAACACAATCTATTTTTATCCTTAACCGGAGTTAGTCGTAAGCGAAATATAGAGGAAACTCGATACAAAAACAAAAATAGCACAATTATTTTTGTAGGTGAATTTAGTAGAATAAAAGCTAACTAAAGCAGCACTAGACGAAAAGACATGATTTATACGTTTGTTCACCAGAACCATGATTAAGTCTTAATTAGTTTTTTTAGAATATAGCTGCGAATCGTATTTTTGTAGTGAATATAATTTGTTTTACAAAAATAGTCATTTACCTTTTTGTAATGTAATGGACTGAAAACTCAACGTCCAATAGCCCTGAAAATGATTTGCGTATAGATGAAACTGACGGTTCTAAATTTCTGATCAATTTTTAAAGACACTTTCATTTTTTGTTTTGTTAACCTTTTAAAGACACTTTCATCTGCATCAATTTCCGTTATTTTGATTTAATAATAAAATTTAATATTAAAACATTGAACTGGTATGTATCTTTACGACATTGACAGTTTAAAAGTGTTGAGGAACAGCAAAAATAATTACATACACACACACTTTAGTATTTTGAACACAAATTTATCTAACAGAAGAATAGTTATCTATTAGATATAAATTTACTGGTATTAGATATGGATTCGATTTTATCGTATGCAAATAATCCACATGAATCATTTTATTTGGATTTTAATTCGGATATTTTACATGTGTAAACTTACGGAAAAGATTTTGCCATATGTTTCGTCAAAAATCTGGATACCCTTCATAAAAAAAAAAATAAAAAAAAATGTAAGACCATAAATTCATGGTTCTTGAAATGAAGTGAGAAAACAAAAGTCTTTCTTTGAAGTTTCACCAACTAACAAGAACAGAAGGGAAGGACTCTTATCTTTAAATTTTATTTTTAAAAAAATAGTAGTATAACATTTTTTAATGGTAAATTTTCCCTATATTACGCAATTTGTGAAAGTTAAGAAACTAAAAAGGAATTATTACCAAATTTAGTAGGATTTACTCAAAAATATATTAAATCATTCAAAGAGCCATAAATATCAAAATCTTAGTTCAACAATATTAAACCAACTCTATGGACTCTATATTAATATTAATTAATATCATTAGAAAAATATATAAGTCATAGAGATATTATTCACACGGTGCGTTTCAACAACTTTAACCTTACGGTACGTTGAAAAAAGCAACTTACGGTTACTTTGACTTTTACAATAAGAAAATTAATTGTAAATTTGTTCTTTTTTCAAAAGAGGAAAATTGAAAATTAAATAGTCTCCACCATTCTAACCAACCTACTTTGAAAATTTTGTCTTGCACTAACGAAACCACGGAGCTGTATCGCATTTTCGCCGTCATTTAATATATTAAAATTTAAAACCATAATGTATATTTATCTTTCTCCTTTTTATTTTATCTTCATTGTTTTATAATTTTTTATCGTGTAACTATATGAACAGGAAATATTTATATTATCGCTAATTCGCTATTTGTGCTAAACTAAACCTCTATTTTGCTTACAGCCACAAAAGTCTAAGTTTATCTTTGTATTGTACTTTTATTTAATTATGTTGTGTCGTTGTATGTATATAGTGGGTCGGCTTGATGCGCCATCATTTGCTTTAACAATGGTGTTTGTCTTTAAACTTTCAGGTTCTTGCAAAAATGATTCAAAATTATGAGTTAAACATAAAACTAATCTATTTTTTCATCTCCCCAACAAATACCATTTTCTTTCCATTACATCCATCTCATTTTTTTTATTCACAAAAATGCCATTATCTTTTATTTATTTTATTTTTTTCAGAAATACCAAAAAAACATTCAAATCCCTCATGTTACCACTTATTTACGAAAATACCATCTTCTTCAATTTTCTCAACCACCATTAACAACCAAAATTGAGCTCTAAATGCTTTCCCAACCGATTTTTGAGCTCTAAATGCCCAATGTTTGAACTCATAAACTCATAATCTTCCATTTCCTATCCTTTTTCATCCAAAAAACTTTATAATTTGAATTTTCAAATTTTACAAATTCTTAGATCTTACTATTTCCGGTTCTTCTTTTTTCTACAAAGGTTGGGTTTCCCTAATATTGGTTATACTCGAAGTTCTGGACGGTTAATGAAGCACAAAACAACCTCCAACCGGAATAAGGTAATTTTCACTTGATTTCCGTTGATTTGCAGGTCTGAGTCGCGATAGTAGACTTCGTTTGTAGTCTGTTCACATAGTAGAATTCATTGGAAGTCTGTAGGTCAACGCATGGATTATTTTTGCATTTGACCAATATTCATGCTCGGGGTCCCCAGACTTCTTTGGAAGTCTGCGCATTTTTCTTTACAAAAAAAAAAATCTAGTAGTCTTCATTTGAAGTCTCAAATATGGCAGGTTAGTTTTGCATTTGACCAAAAT
>OVAY01001953.1:141-22633 GCA_900406395.1 Kernera saxatilis | reverse complement strand
TTTTTATTTTTACTTAAAATATTTATTTAAATATTTATAATATTACATTAAAGTTAGTTTAGGCAAAATATGGTAAAAAAATATAAAGATTTAGTTTCCCAAATATCTAGTCAATTTGTCCTTTTTTTCTAATTCTCCCTATATCTAATTTCCATTAATATTACAAATTATATAAATCATGCCCTTTTTTTCTTCCGGTCTTCCTTTGTTTTTCCTCTCGGAATTTATGACGAAAGGCAATTTCTTGTTTTGCTTTTAACATTTTCATGAGCAATTTCCTTGTTATACCAACTTCTATTTATTTATTCACTTTCATTATCATTTAAGGTTAGATGATTCTTTTTAATTTTCTTGACGGCTAGCATAGGCACTATTAAGACAAATCGCATTTTAAAAAAGAAAGGCAAATCGCATTTGTTTGTTTGTTCCTCTTTTTTTTTTTTTGGTTTTTTGTTAATGATCTTTTGTGTACTTCTAATGAAGTCTTGACGTTTAGAGGATTAAAAACAACGGAACGAAACTTCTTGACGTTTACCGATCAGGCTAGATTCTCTCTTCACAAGATAAAACACTAATCATATAAGTTGAGAATCTGTAATTATATATATTTTAAATTGGAAATCGATATGGTGTTTGGTAAACGACGAACAAAAGGGTTTGGCAAGGGACTCCCACTTCACCGTCAGTTTCTTGATATTAATTTTAAATACTACTCCCTTTTGGTGAGAATTAATTTAAAATTTAAGGAGTATAGCTTATTGATATTTTTCACTTTTCCTCTACGTGTTAATCAAGAAGGAATAAAGCGAGACGAGGATAGATTTTCTTTTCGTAAATAGACATAAAAGAAGAAGAATAGACATGGTGTATCGTGGATATCAATGTCTCAAAAAGTTAAGAAGAAGAAGCAAATTAATGTCTCATAAGGTTAAGAAAGAAGGTTAAACTATTTGTCAGGATGGACAAGAGACGAATCTACTCAATAGTGACGCACTCCATTGTCATCAACTCATTAGCGTCGCTGCTTTTTCAGAGTAACGGCTACCGCAAATCTTTCAAGAATTGCTTCACTAATCAAATTTGTCTTTTAAACCCAAAAAATAAACTCCAATGGGTAAATTTAACAATGCTCCAAAATTCGATACATGTTGAAATCTAATGGCCAACTAGACAAATATCAAATATATATATGGGACCCAATAATATATTGAGGAAGAATCGTTGATGTTTGAGCATATGTAAATAAATTACTTTTAATCTAAAGACTTCGTGCTGTCGTGTGAGCGAAGTAAACTAATGTATTTTCTAAATGTTATTAAGACTATTAATTATATACACACCAACTATGTATATATAATTGTATAAATATATCAGTCAAACACTATCTTCCATTCAACAATTCTGACCTTCTTTTGTACTCGTGATTAGTTTCCTATTCTTTTTCTTAATTGTTTTAATATTCTCAGTGTTGGATAAAGTTCCAATTCCAAGAACTTTTTTTTAAAATAATCACGGACTATTCAGATAAGTTTTGAATTTTTGGTGGTTAAAACAATCGATATAGTAAACTAAACAAAATAAGTGGTCAATACAAGCAGGCTTGTAAGCGGGACTTAAAACCGAAATTTGTAAAGAAAAAAAAAAAATAATTCGAGGAATGAGGAGAGAAAGAGATGCGGAGAAAAAAATCTATGGTTCGTTGACGAAGGGCGGCTAAGTTAGTTATTGACATTCATTAATACATTTCTTTATATCGATGATGTGACTCACTGTGCGTATGCGTTTAATCAGTCAAATCTGCAACAACGAAATATCTCTCTCTTTTGCATACATTTTCTCGTCGATCCCTCTTGATTCCATTCAACGCTCGGGCTAAAGTCAATCATCATCAATTTCTGGGTAAAAATTCAATGTCTTTGTTTCTGAATCTCTCGTGATTCTGTCACAGAATTCCGGCGAAAGTCTTGAATTTCCCGGTTCGACTCACTCTGATCTCTGTTTTTCTCTTCTGGGGAATTTACAGTGTGTGTGGTCTTCCGAAGAAGAAAAAACTCGATCAGGGTTTTGTTGGTTTTCGTGATTTGGGTTTTTTCGTTGAGCCGTTGAAGTTGTGGCAGTGTGTGTCTTCATTAGAATTCAGTATTGTTTGCCGGAGTGGATTGAAATTAGGGTTTACGTTTTAGGGAAGTAGATGGATTGGATTGTGTATGTTTGTGTTTATAGATTCTTATCCTAGAGCTTACGATGGGTTGCGTAAGTTCTAGGCATAGGCCTTTTAGAAGAAAGTCGACACTGAAAGATTCATCGGAGAAACGTTCCTCGCGAATCGATTCGTCGAGGATAGATGATTGGATCCAACCGGAAGGAGGGTTTGATAGATCAAGTAGCAGGGGAGTTGCCAAAGATAGGTTGATTGAATCCGAAATGTTTAGTTCCACTAGGTTTTATGATCATCAGATTGGGAAGATACTGGAGAATCCTGAGATAGCTGATCATGTGGGTCAAGCTGTTCCTGATCAGGAATTGACAAGGGCCTCGAGTGCTGTTGTAAACCCTGATTTGGAGACTGATTCCAAGATTATAAAACCGAAGCTAGATAGATGGAATAGCAGAGATTCCAAAGCTGGATTAATCGAATCCGAAAAGTTGAGTTCGAAAAGGTTTTCTGATCATCAACAGATTGAGAAGGAACCTGAGAATCCTGGGATTGAAGCTGTTCCTCGGGAATTGAGGAAGAAGCCGAGTGTTGTTGTTCCAAAGGACGCAGAGTTGAAGCAAGTGTCAGCAGGATGGCCGACTTGGCTGGTCTCGGTTGCTGGCGAGGCACTAGTGAATTGGGCTCCACGCCGAGCAAGTACTTTTGAAAAACTGGAGAAAGTAAGTTTAAGTTTCTTTCGGAAACTCTCTTTGGTCCAGATCCTGTTTTTGTTTAACAGAACCTGTTTTTTTGTTTATGGATGCAGATTGGCCAAGGAACATATAGCAGCGTCTACAGGGCTCGAGATCTTATTCACAACAAGATTGTTGCGCTAAAAAAAGTTCGGTTTGATCTTAACGATATAGAAAGTGTCAAGTTTATGGCGAGAGAGATCATAGTAATGCGACGGCTTGATCATCCTAATGTCCTGAAATTGGAAGGATTGATCACTGCCCCTGTTTCATCATCCCTCTACTTAGTTTTCGACTACATGGATCATGATCTCTTAGGACTTTCTTCGCTACCTGGTGTCAAGTTTTCAGAGCCTCAGGTATACAAATGTTTCGCTACCCTAATTTACAAAATGTAAATTTGTTTCCGCGTCAAAATCCATTTCTTTTATATGTTTCTGTTGTTTAGGTAAAATGTTACATGCGACAACTTCTAAGTGGGCTTGAACATTGTCACAGCCGCGGTGTTCTTCACCGCGATATAAAGGGCTCAAATCTACTGATTGACAGTAATGGAGTCTTGAAGATAGCTGATTTCGGGTTAGCCACATTTTTTTACCCTGAAAAAAGTATTCCACTGACTAGCCATGTTGTCACTCTTTGGTACCGACCACCAGAACTTTTGCTCGGAGCCTCTCATTACAGTGTTGGGGTTGATCTTTGGAGCACAGGTTGCATCTTAGGTGAACTATATGCCGGTAAACCGATCCTACCTGGAAAAACGGAGGTATGCACATTCTTGTAGATTTCATTCCTCCAATCTCGGGTTCTGTCTTTGTTTTAAATCAATGTAGCACTTAATCTTTCTAGGTAGAACAATTGCATAAAATCTTCAAGCTATGCGGTTCACCAACAGAAAATTACTGGAGAAAGCAGAAGTTACCGTCTTCAGCTGGATTCAAAACCGCTATTCCTTATAGACGAAAATTATCAGAGGTGTTTAAGGGCTTTCCCGCGAGTGTTCTTTCCCTTTTAGAGACTTTACTCTCCATAGATCCTGATCACCGGCGCTCTGCTGATAGTGCCCTTGAGAGTGAGGTAACTGGTTCTTGATGTTTTACTCTGTTCTTGGTTCCTGTGATCATGGAAGCATCGTTGGTCACAACACGCTGTCTTCTTTTTGTCAGTACTTCAAAACCAAGCCGTTTGCTTGTGATCCATCTTATCTACCAAAATATCCTCCTAGTAAAGAGATTGATGCTAAAAAGCGCGATGAAGCGAAAAGGCAACAACCCATGAGGGCGGAGAAACAAGAAAGGCAAGACTCTCAGACGAGAAGATCACACGAGAGAAAACTTGCCCCACCGATCAAAGCTAATCACTCTCTATCAATGACAATGGAGGTAAGTAACTGTAAAAGGTCCTAACTTTTAAGGTCATAATGACCATGGAGGTGTGTAACTCTAAAGGAAAATGTTCTTGTGGCAAATGCAGAAACCATACCTAGATTTGAAGAGCAGAAACGACAGTTTCAAGTCGTTTAAGGAAGAGAGGACTTCTCATGGCCCAGTTCCTGATTATCTAAATATGCACACCAGAAACAATCAAACCGGTGGGAGAGTTTCACATTCAGGTCCATTGATGAGCAACCGGAACATGGCTAGGTCAACGATGTATGTGAAGGAAAATGCACCTCCTAGACAACCTCCACCTAGAGTAAACCCGAAGATGTTATCGGGCTCGGTCTCCTCCAAAACATTATTAGATCGGCAAGATCAACCAGCCACGAATCAAAGAAGAAGGGATCGACGAGCATACAATAGAGCTGATACTATGGATAGTAGACATATGACAACACCAGTTGACCCATCTTGGGTTAGTTAATGATCTCCGTTTTGATTTTCTCCTTTTGCAGCAATTGGGTTTTCTTACTTACATTGTTGTGTTTCTCTGTGTACAGTATAATCCTAGTGATAGCAAGATTTACATGTCAGGACCATTGTTGGCTCAACCAAGCAAAGTGGATCAGATGCTTGAAGAACATGACAGACAGCTTCAGGAACTTAATAGACAAGCACAGAAGAAACGAGTAGGCGAAACTGGCAAATGATAGAGCGAAATCACGAAACCAAACACTGAGCTTTGTCTTTTAACTTCGAAATTACAGTGGAGGCGAAGAGTTGCTCAAAGGAAAAAGCAGAACCAGTTCAGTCAGATTTGTCATAAGAATCTTGATGGTTCATATATTTCGATTAATAATTATTGTCCTTATGGCTTAAACCGCGATTGTT
This sequence comes from Kernera saxatilis, assembly GCA_900406395.1. Lineage (NCBI taxonomy): Eukaryota > Viridiplantae > Streptophyta > Magnoliopsida > Brassicales > Brassicaceae > Kernera > Kernera saxatilis. The sequence goes on along the minus strand of OVAY01001953.1, from coordinate 17,474 downwards.
TCATTAGATCATTGTATTTATGAGGTGTCATTATAGTTTGATCTGTGTATGTATATATGCAAAAAATCTGTCCTTCACATATATTATATAGATTTGATTGTTGTTATTGTTTGGTGTAATGGTGATATTAAAATTGTCCTAGAATCACTCACAATCTCAGACAAATATAGATTCCCTTAAAATTCAGATATAATCATCCAACTCTCAACAATTTGGGCAATTCAGGTTAATTACGACAAAAACCCATCTCGTACAAGAAAGATTAACATTATAAACATCAATTTGCTTGACAAAAAAAATTATGCAAACAAAAAATGTTTTGAGATAAAAAAGAAAGGAAAAAGATATAATTAACTGAAGATCAGAATTCGAGTTCTTTCTCATACACAGCACAGAACTTAGTACTGTGTCAGAAGGTGTCCTAAGATTTTTCTGATTTCTCATCATTTCCCCAGTATACGATATTCAAATACCAAAAAAATACCAATTAAATTGAATTAAAAATAAACGTCGAGTTTTTTCAATGAGAAACAAAAACTTCTACAAAACCGTGAAACAGGAAAACAATTCGAAAACTGGTATGAATCAGAAAGAACGTAGCGAGTTGAAATTTTATCGATCATATGAATCAAAAGATCATCACCGATCTACAACTTTTATCACATTCTTCACAAAACCTTTTGAAAAACAAATACTTGACCAAGAAAGAATCGAAAACATTAGAGAGAACAGGAAAATTCATTGGCGATGAATAGAACTATAGAAGATTAGAGTCTTTTATCGGCGATATGGAGTAGAGATCGAAATATATAGGAGATGAACAAGAAACCATAAACCTAAACCTGTTAGGACACAAGTTCAATTTGGACTTTGGTTGGATACAAGTACTCCAATATTCCGATTCGGCCCATTTTGAAACGATGTCGTCTTTATGTATGTGTTAATTTTCCTTTTGGCCTCTTATTATCTAATAATTCGAATAACAGCGACTAAGTTTTCAAATTTCTAAAAATTACGACTTTCTTTCAACTTCTCGAAGAGAGCACACACGTCTTTTTCTCTCCCGCAACGCGATCGATTAGCGATGTCGTTGTTACACACTTTCAAAGAGACCTTGAAGCCATGCGGTACTCGCTCATCATCATCATCATCGTCGTTGCGAGTCTCATCGACCCAAGAATTGGAACCGCCTAGAAAACCTCCCAAATCGTCTATCTCACAGCAGCTACTGCGTCTCGAAGATTCATACTTCTTCTCCTCGAAACACGAATCTAGAATCTCAAAAACCCAGGTCGAAGATTTTGATCGTCGCGGAGATGATCACAAAAGAACTATCAAGTTTGATGAAGAGAAGGAAGAAGATGATGATGAAGAATGTGAGAAATCGATTGAATTCGGGAGACCCGGGTTAAACCGGGCCGAATTTGACTATACCGGTCCTTATGAACCACTTGTGCTGTCATCAATCGGAGAAATTCCGATCATACAGGTTAGACATCTATTTTTCTGACGAAAGTCTTAGCCTTTGCTTATGTCTTATGGAACCCAAGTGCTAATGATTCTTCTGGGAACTATTTGATTTTGCCTTGAGAATGTGTGGGTCGTTGTGATTTGGTGTAGGTACCGGCTTCTATCAACTGTAGATTGCTTGAACATCAGCGAGAGGGAGTAAAGTTTCTGTATAATCTCTATAAAAACAACCATGGCGGCATTCTTGGCGATGACATGTGAGTTCTTCTTTGTTGTGTTTCGAAAATGTTGATTATAAATGTTTTCATGTAAAATGGCTCTGTTTTTAGTCTTCCTGAGAATGTTCTTGTGTATTTGAAAGTCGAAACTATAGCTGTGATAGTTTATGTTTGATGAAAATGGAACTCTGATAATAAGTAGTGACTCAGGGGATTAGGCAAGACCATTCAGACAATTGCATTTCTTGCGGGAGTGTATGGAAAAGACAGTGAAGGTGGTGATACGTCTATTTTAGAGTCTGAAAAGGGTCCTGTACTAATAATCTGTCCATCTTCGGTTATCCACAACTGGGAGAGTGAGTTTTCTCGATGGGCGAGCTTCTTCAAGGTTTCTGTGTACCATGGAGCAAACCGAGATATGATTCTGGACAAACTCAATGCACGGGGTGTTGAGGTACTTGTAACCAGCTTTGATACATTTAGAATCCAAGGTCCGGTTTTGTCCGGGATTAATTGGGAGATAGTGATTGCTGATGAGGCACACCGGTTAAAGAATGAAAAGTCGAAACTTTATGAGGCGTGCCTTGAGATCAAGACGAAGAAAAGGATTGGTCTTACAGGTACAGTGATGCAAAACAAGATCAGTGAGCTATTCAACCTTTTTGAGTGGGTAGCGCCGGGATCACTAGGAACTCGTGAACATTTCCGAGAATTCTATGATGAACCGCTAAAGCAAGGGCAGAGAGCGACCGCGCCGGAAAGATTTGTCCAGATTGCAGATAAGAGGAAACAGCATTTGGTCAGTGTTCTTCGTAAGTATATGTTGAGGAGGACAAAGGAGGAAACCATAGGGCATCTGATGATGGGGAAAGAAGATAACGTAGTCTTCTGTCAAATGAGCGGATTGCAGAAACGGGTGTACCAAAGAATGTTGCAACTCCCAGAAATTCAATGCCTTGTGAATAAGGACAACCCGTGCGCTTGTGGAAGCCCGCTTAAGCAATCAGAGTGCTGCAGAAGGATTGTTCCTGATGGAACGATTTGGAGCTACCTTCATAGAGACAGCCCCGACGGTTGTGATTCTTGTCCATTCTGCTTGGTGCTTCCATGCCTTGTGAAACTTCAGCAGATAAGCAATCATCTGGAGCTTATTAAACCGAACCCAAAAGATGAGCCAGAGAAACAGAAGAAGGACGCAGAGTTTGTATCTGCGGTGTTTGGGACGGATATTGATTTAGTAGGAGGTATTTCCGCAAGCGAGAGCTTCATGGACCTTAGTGATGTTAAACATTGTGGGAAAATGAGAGCTTTAGAGAAGTTGATGGCTTCTTGGATTTCAAAGGGTGACAAGATACTCCTCTTCAGTTACTCTGTTAGGTTAGTTTTTGGATTTAATTCAAGGTTTAGATGAATGTAGGAGGAATACTTGTCGTTATAAGCTTTTGATCCACTGAATTACAGGATGCTGGACATACTGGAGAAGTTTCTAATTAGGAAAGGTTATAGTTTTGCCAGACTTGATGGTTCTACTCCGACTAATCTGCGACAGTCTCTTGTAGATGATTTCAATGCGAGTCCTAGCAAACAGGTTTCTATTAACCGTAACCCTATTTGAAAGAGATCCTCTTTCTTCCTAGCTACTTCTGATCTGATGATTTCAATGTGTTGCAGGTTTTTCTGATATCAACTAGAGCTGGTGGATTGGGACTAAACCTTGTGAGTGCGAACCGTGTGGTTATATTTGATCCAAATTGGAACCCGTCTCATGACTTGCAAGCGCAAGATAGGTCGTTTCGTTATGGACAGAAACGTCACGTGGTGGTTTTTCGTTTGTTGGCTGCTGGTTCCCTCGAGGAACTAGTTTATACAAGACAAGTATACAAACAACAGCTTTCGAACATTGCAGTTTCAGGGAAAATGGAGACGAGGTACTTTGAAGGCGTCCAGGTAACATAAAAATATCCAATCTTAATCGGTTAGTTTCATTAAAGAGATTGTTTACTCTTCTAATGTTTTGCTACGTCTTATGATCAGGACTGTAAAGAGTTTCAAGGCGAGCTATTCGGGATTTCAAATCTATTCCGTGATCTCTCTGATAAGCTCTTCACTAGCGAGATTGTGGAGTTGCATAAGGATAGCAACGTCCATGAGAAGAAGAGATCATTGCTTGAGACAGGTGTTTCAGAAGATGAAAAAGAAGAAGAGGTCTTGTGCTCTTCTAAACCCAAAACAGAGGAACCTATCCTTAGAGATTGGGGTAAGAATAAGACTGATCTGTGTCCATCTCTTCTTGAATATATTTTATGACTAGTCTTAAAAATCTTTGCTGGGATTTGTGTGATTATGGATAGGCATTGTGTATGCACATCGAAATGAAGACATCATCAACGGTGGAGGGACAACATCAACCTCTGAGAGGTTAAATGGAGAGGATAGCAGCAATGAGAACTTACAGTGTGCGGATCGAAAGAAGAAGATAAAAGGTTGTAGTGAAGAGGAGGATATGTCTTTTACAAACAGGGAACAAAAAAGAGAGAAGTTCAAGACGTTAGCCGAGTTTAAAGGCATGGAGATATTGGAATTTAGTAGATGGGTATTGTCAGCTTCTCCATTTGACAGAGAGAACCTACTTCAAGACTTTTTAGAAAGAGTCAAGTAACAATATCAGATTCTTGATGTAGATTTGGTTAATTAATTGTATATAAGCTTACAAGATGCAGACATGTGTGTTCTCACTTCTTACATATCACAAGACCAACCAACAAAAATTGTACACAGAACTGCCTGGCTACCTTCTCTGTGCCTTGAATCTTGAAACTGGTTTTGATGGTTGAGACCCTGGAGACTGTTTAGGTATAAAAAAACAACCAAAAAAATGCAATAAGAATCATGTTTCCTGCATATTGCAAGTGTTGTGTTGTTCGAATGGTAGAAAAGTACCTGCATTTGGCCGTGAGTGTTGGTTTCTAGATTATGGGCGTGCTCTACGATCGATCCAGTAAAAGCCTGCACGACTTGGATCAGATATCTAACCAGCTTACAGGAAAATCAGATCTACCCGAACAACTATACTACTAGCAAACACTTGAGCGGAAGAGATATGTAACCTTGTTAGTATCAAACTTGGGCTCCGGTTTCTGTATAGGTGCCTGCACCAAAAAAGGTTGCCATTATTGATTTGTGAGATTCTTGTTAAAGGTTGTACAAAGACGAGCATAATGCAAGGCTGTATTTCGAGTGCAAAACTGATCTATTTGGGTTCTAAGTATAACTTATAATATAATATCCAAAATCCAAATACCTCAATCTTTTGTGGACCTACAACATTGGTTTTTGCCTTTGGTCTGGAAACAGCAGAGGCCGCTTGAAAGTCTCTCCATGTTCCAGCGTTTTGCCGGGGAATTCCGCCAGGTGATTGGTCTTCTGGTAATACAAGGACTATGTTAGAGAACAATTTCCAGGAAGATGATTCAAAGTTGCATATTAATTTGACAATGATACTTTTCTGATGTCTGAAATGCTTTAGATCATGAAGCTAACCTTTGGGGAGATATTGTGCCATTGGTCCGATACACTGCCATAATGCAATAACAGGTAATATCTTAGAAGGAGCTGTAAAACGCAAATGAAAGAAGAGAAGATCACAATGAAAGGTTTTTCTTACATTCAACGGATCATCTAGATCTTTGCGTGGATGTTTCTCTGGTAACACTTCAATAACTTTGCTTTTGCTTTTTGGCTGGATAAAAAGTAATTAAACATGGGGAAAAAACATTAACCAATAACATAAACCCAAATGTGAATTTCCTTGGAATATACCTCTGAATATCTCGGTTCGCAAATTGAAGAGCTATGACCGGAAGCTTTCATAGGAACAGATATGGTAGTTTCTTCTTTCCCGTATTCAATCCTATCGTAATCTCTCTCACCTCTAATTCCTTTGACCATATCGTGCTCACTCTCCTCCACATTTTCTGTAGGAGAATCATGTTCTTCACCCGTATCACCCCCATCTTCACCCTCCTGTTCTTCTTCCATTTCAAGTTCGTTCAACCTGGACATGATTCGTGCAAATTCATCGTCTTCAACTTCACCTTCTGCAGTCTCTCCTGCTGGAAGACCAGAAGACTCTTTTACACCTGACTGAAGCAGAGTCGCAGAAGAACCTTCTTCTTCATACTCTTCTCTTATCTCAACAAGTCCTTCCTATGAAAAAAATGACAACACCACTAAAGATGCAATATGCAAAATGTAAAAAGATAAGGCACAAAGAATTAACGCCATTATCCACTCTTTTAACAAACCTACCGCTGCTTCTGAAGCAGTTGTAGTGAAGAATGAAGCCTCCGTTTGAAAATCTTGAATCTCAGCTTTAAGAGAATGAAGTTGGGATTGTAAAGTCTTGTCTCTTCTCCTCAAAACGTCAACGGTTTGTTTCGATGTTCTGTCAGTATAGTAATTCTCTCCCAACAACACCTATGTGAATCACACAAAANAAAAAAAAAAAAAAAAAAAAAAAATCCTTTGGTTGAGTTTAAACCAATGTGAAATTTATACAAAGCTTCTATAGGTTACTGAAAAGGGAGATTAGAATCATCATGAAAACATACCAAACACTCGTTGGTGTGGATCAATCGACCTGGGAAGAAAGCCATTTTACCGAACGGAACCTGTGCGCAAGCAGAAACCACCGTTCAGAGCAATTAAACGTGGACGAAATTAGATTAAAGGTGGGGGAGAATGAATGGATGAAAACTCGCCATAACGTTGTGATGGAGCTGATCGGGTAGCTTCTTAACGAGATTGATGAGATTGGTGTTTTCATCGACGAACTGTTGAAGACGATTCATCTCTCCCCGCTTCTCTCCGATTTTCTCCTCGACGTAACTTGCCGCTTTCCGTGCCTCCTCCTCTGAGAACAACGACGCTAACGGCGTCACTGTTCCCTTCGCCGGCGGCTCCATTCCGGCAAGGGTTTAAGCAGAACGGATTGCAGAAAAAGACCAAAGAACAAAATAAGAAAAATCGAGAGGGAAGCGACCTAACATAAAAGGCTTCCAAGTTCTAAGTTATAAATGAATGAACATGATGGGCCGATCTGATATGGCCCATTATGTTTTATGATGTTTTCCGAAAATAAAATATTCCTAAAGTTGTAGTTTTATACTAATGTTGATTGTTTAGAGAATTATGATTACTAAGAAAGAAAAATAACAGATTTACTTTGTTAACAAGTAAGGTCATTGCATAAATGTATCGTCAAAATTTACTTTTTTTTTGTTAAATTGTTGTTTGTATTTCATATCTATGTAACAAATTATATTTTAATAAATATGTGTAATATTTTTTTAACGGCAAAGAATTGATATTAAATCGAAATTACAAAAACAATAAACAGAATTTTAAAAAAACAAATTATGTATTATGATGCGTACTATAATACACATGTGTCACATGTAATGCAAGTGTGGAGATAATGCAAATGGGTTGGCAAGTAGGCTTAACACACGAGAAGAAGGCCGACATTTAAATTCAACTTCAATTCATTATACGTAGTTTTTGCAATCTCGCTATCAAAAATAGTATGATCATATATATATTTAACGATAATGCATCATTTATTACAGCACTAAATAATTATTTAAAAAAATAACTATAATAAGCTCAATAATAAATATAAATTTTGACAATATTTACTAAGTTATAGGTAGGTTTAAATAACTTATTACCCAAAATAGCATTATTTTAATAAAAAATTTCACTTGTAAAAACTAAAATTTTAAAATAATAAATGAATCATAAGAGCCAGAACAGAACAGTTTACAAAATATAATTAGGTTAGAAGTATTTTTTTTTTGAAAAAAGAACCTATGGTCAAATGCTACTACATAATATTTGATATTTTGCCTTTTGAGAAAAAGGAAATCCAGAATAAGTATGTGATTAGGGAAAAAAAAAAAGAGAGGTTCGGCTGAAGAATTTACGATATTAATATAATTAGGAAAATGGAGAAAAGGTAAAGAAAATTCTCACCGTTTTCTTCGTCCGCCTTCATTCTCCTTCTCTCTCTCTCTCTCTTCATCGGCACCGAACCAAAACAACCAAGGCAGAAGAAAACCTACCAGCGAGAGAGAGAGAAAGGTGAAAGCTTTTTTTGTTTCTCTCTCTTCTGGGAAGCAAAGATCACGGTTTCTACAATCAAACAATGCCTGCTTTGAAGAGCTTTTCCGCCGCCGAGGAAGAAGACGACTCACTGTGTCGAAACCCTGAAGCCGAACGATTTAACCCGGAAGCTGAGGAGGAAGAAGAAGAGGAAGATCCAGGGAATATGGATGAGAAGGACGAAGATGATAACGAAGGTGGAGGCGAGGAAGTCGAAGATGACGTGAAACGTGACGAAGAGGAAGTCCAAGCAGAGGATGAGGAAGCGTTAGAAGAAGAAGGTAAGGGCTTTTTGTTTTTCTGCTTATACTCGTGTGGATACGTATGTGAGTTATGCGAATCAACTAATGCGTTAGTATGTGTATATATAACGTGAAAGTGATCGATTTCTTTTGATTGGTGCTTTTTTTTTTAATTTTCAGATTCTAAGGAAAGAAGTCAATCTTCTACATCAGAAGAGCAATCAGAATCAGAGTAACAATTCTCTTCCCTTGGCTTCTCGCTTTCTCTATATCGTACTTTTAGTTCCCATTACCAGATTTGACATTTCTGATTATTAGTTTCACTGTTCTATTTCATGTGTCTGAAGCCGAATCAGTGTTCTCTCTGTTCTCAGTTTACATTCTTAAATTTTTTTTTTTTTTTGTGGCTTCATTGATCCTATGCATTGTCTGGTTCTTGCCTGCATGTTACAATTACGGTCGTGTTTCTTCTCAAAAATCACAAATTATTCAGTTTCTCGTGGATGAACAATTTAAGTGCCTAGGTTAGTTTTGTAGTAACGGTGAGTATGACATTCTGCAGATTGGTCGTAAGATGACTTATCTTTCATTTGACTTGAGCTTATGTGTTCATGAGTCTCTTTTAGCTACACATCAGTTTTTGACTGAGACGGACTTAACAGTAGTTGGTAATCTGTGCTATTTGATGAATTTTCAATTTTTCCTTGCAGATTTATGGATATTGAGCTAGGGGATATCCGTAAGGACGTGCAATGTCCTATATGTTTAGGTACTTACTCTTCTGCACATTTATATTTCAAAGTCAATCAGGTTTAATTGCTCTAGCCACCCCATTATTGTTTATGTTGACTATCTACTAGTAAAATCAGGCTTTAGCTTCTTTCTTCAACTGGTATAGATTCTTGTGTTCGATCTGTCATTGTAGATTCTGGTATTCATTTTAGTGGATCTGGCATTGCGCAAGTTTGTTGCACAGTTCTTGCACTGCCAAGTTTCTCATAATCCTGTTTTTACAAAGTCCTTCACTCTATATTTCACCAACCCTTCCCTACTATTGCAGTTTATTGAATCCGATTGATGCGAACGATGGTTTTCATTTTTTAGGAATTATAAAGAAAACAAGGACTGTGATGGAATGTCTCCACCGTTTCTGCCGAGAGTGCATTGACAAGTCAATGAGATTGGGGTATGCCTTGTCCACTTACATGTTCATCGTTACTTAGGGAGCCTATTGTAAAGCTTCTTCTGGATTTTATTAAGTGGCAAATGTATTTCCAGGAACAATGAGTGTCCTGCTTGCAGGAAACATTGTGCAAGCCGACGTTCTTTAAGAGACGACCCAAAATTTGATGCCTTAATTGCAGCTTTATTCGAAAATATTGATAGATTTGAGGAGGAGGTGAAGCAGTAACATTTTCCTTTTTTCCCTTAAATCATTTTAGATTTTGGGCAGAAGTGTTACTTATGAGAGATTGCTCTTGTCATATGCTTTTCATTTTTGTACAGGAATTGGCTTTTAAAGAAGATGACATGGCTCGTAAGAAGCAGGTCAGTAACCCGAGGCAATGCCTCTCATGTAACATAAGACACTCTCTTAAGTACATTTAATGCTTCTATTTTCACTAAGCAATTTGGGCTGTTGCTCTTTTTACGTTTACCTTTTTTCAACTGCTATATATGGCTATTTTGTAGATTCAAGTATCTATAGCCCAAGTATCGCAACGACAATCTGAGGCCCTTGTGAAAAGAAGGTCTTCTGGAAAAGATGCAGGGGCCTTACCGAGATCACGTGTTGGTAGTGGCTTCAAAAGAAGAAGGAACTGCAGAAACATGGAACTGGATACATCAGAAGCCCATGAAGATGATGATGATGATGATAACAACAGAGGCAAAGATTCTTCTTCAGATGAGCCTTGTGCCGAAATATTGCAGAGAAAACGAAGAAAGCGCTCTACAACTCGTTCTACAGCTCACCCTTCTTCTTCAAGTCCAAACAACAACGACAACTGTGCTAATAATGGCAAAGAGGAGGCGCATCATAGAGACAGCAGAGGAATATCACCTGGGCTTGTCTGGAACTCGGAAATACTTGCATGGGGAAGAGGCGGTACAAGGAGTAACACAAGGCAAGGGAATAATAACCAAGGAGCTAGTAGTAAGAGTGTGAGGAATGCTCGCTTGAATAGACTTGTGGAATATCTCGGGAGCTTAGAGAGTAACAGTGTTGAGGTAACAAAAGAAAATGTTTTTTCTTGACCTGTGTTCACGGATTACAGATAATAATGTCAATGCTTGGTTTTGTAAAACTTAAATCTGTTCGGCAGTTGGATATTCATCTTAAGCTTATCTCGCTGGATACAAAATGTATACCAAACTTACCTCAGCCATATCTCTGTTGCCGACCCACTTTGCTAGTCAAACAGCTCCGCGAAGTGAGTACTCGCTGTCTATCTTCCTGTGGTATTATAAGTTTGGGTCTGCATTTGTGGGGAAGAGTAAAAACAAACAAAATTTGCAATAACGTGGATCTTGATACTTGTATTATCTGAATGTTGAACAGTATGTTGCACTCCAGATGCAATTGAAGGCTGAAGAGGTTGATTTGTTGGTGTCTAGAGAAGAGAATAAGGCAATTGAGGATAAGACCTCATCATCATCAACGGAGAACATGCAAAGTCTTAAAGATGATGAAACCTTGGCAAAGCTCAAAGTTGACTCCATTTCAAGCCATGAATATTTGGTACTGTCACTATTATTAGTGTCTATAATTCTCTAATCTAAATCTAGAAATCCCATCTCTCACCGTGATGCCTTGTTTGATTTTTCTTTCAGATTGTAGTGTACCGGCAAAAGCAAATCGGGTAGAAGAAGTTGGAGCAAATGATTCGAACAATGTATATATGAATGAATTAGACTGATATGCTCTAGATTGTTTTCTCAGTCGTCTTTTAGTATTATAGTTCAAGAGTATTTGGCTGTTTTATGTTCGTGTCAGACATGAAACAAGATTTATATATCAAGATATATTTTTTTCCAGTTTGATAAACTTGAATCAGGATACATAAAGAGAATGTACTGCTACTATATTAGTAAGTCCTAAGAACAGATTACACGGGAAAATTTAGTAAAGAAAAAAATTTACAAAGGGAATGAATGTATAGGTTCAAGCATTCATGAACATTTCAGGCTGCTTCTGCTTCAGGAAAAATCTACTGCAAACTACCTCATCTGACCAGCAGAGGCGCTGGTAGCTGCAGACACGGTTGGACGAGCCATCATCGTTCTTCTCTCGGTTCTTTTGATCACTCTAAGATTGGGTGATTTTGGTTTTGTGATCTCCTTGTTGGACCTGTGTGTGCCATGAAGTTTAAGTTTTTTAATCAGAAGGTAATAAAAACAAGAGAAGTGGTGCTCTGAATTTTTTATTGAATTGGGACTTACTTCTGAGGTAAGAAAGGTTTGTTGAAGTTGGGCACTGGCCTAGCATGAGGAACCATCGTCTTTCTCATTTGCTTCAGAAACCTCTCTTCCTCCACCTGACAAAGTCGTCGTGTATTATTACATTTGAGCAAGTTTGTGAGGTATATTTTGCCAGTTAAGCGTGTGTAATGTTGCATACCATTTTTGCAGCTTCACTCTCTTCACGGTATCTCTTGTACTGGTTCTCCTTCTCTTTGATCTGGTTCCAAATAGAATGGAAATTTATTTGTCAATTTCGAGGTTATGTAAGCATTTTTGTTTGTTTGTTGAAATGACTGAAATCCCTTACTTTCTGATCAAAGTCTGCTCGCTCGACGGCTCGATGCTCTACATGAAGATTGAACTCCTGAATTTCTGTGAGGGGCTTCCGTACTTTCTCGGAAACAGGGATTGGGTCCCTGTGGTCAAGTCATGTGAGCATTTTGAAAACGTTGATAAAGTTTCTGGAGATAAGCAAATAGCAAAAGGGAGCAGATCGCTTACTCTTTTATAACTGGTTGTGCTTTAAAGAGCCTCCTCTGGGCTTCTTCTCTCTCCATTCTCATCCGCTCTTCCATTTCTCTTCGCATTTCATCTTCATGCCTCACTAGACTCTCTAACTGGAACGGTTCTGGTTTTGTGCTTTGCTTAGGTTCTGGTTTTGGTGGTACCTGAGAGTTGGAACACGTAAGATTCTCAACTCCATCCATCTCTTTCGCAACTCAAAAACCAAAGCAAGTAAGGAATTGCATACCACGGGATAGTCGGTTGTGTAAGGATATGGGTTTGCTTTTGGAACTCTGGCCCTTTCATCTCCTATCAGTTTCTGTGTGATTTCCATTACAAACTTTTTCTCCTTTTCAGCGCCTCGTTCCTGGATGCCACCAAGTAATTAAAAGAACTGTCAATAAAAATTGGTGGCTAGTCAAGTCACTTTTGACTTCAAAGAAGTTGTTCTTCGTATACATACTTCTGTCCTTAGATTGAAGGGGTTTGGAGCAGTGTTCCTTGGTAGAGGCTTAACATGGCAAGACTCAGAGTTCAATGAGAGCTGACAAGAAGAAGTTGCGTCAAACACGACAATATCCAGTGGAACATAAACTGAAGAAAACTTGCATACAGCAGGTTCTGTTACTTGAAATATACCTTGTCGAATATATCTAACACAGAATTTGGTCGTGATATCCTCTCATCTGTTGCAAAGTGGAATTCTTGAGGTATGGTTATGTGCTTCTTGGTGTTGCAAAAGATGCCCATCTCTCCTTTACTTTCAAATATCTGCATGGGTTGATGTGATTCCAAGTTAGATCGATCGATCGAGAGAGATAAATGAAGTAGATATAGTAAACTACACCACTTGAGTAGTACCTTTTTGTTCAAAGGTTTTGCTTTGAACTTTGGTGCCTTCTCGAGTTCCTCTTGCTCAAGCTCCGCAGTAGTTTTTGCTTTAGTAGGACGAGCTCTTAGCATTGTTTGGAGTACAGGGCTCTTTGGTTCAGTAAGGTGAGGCCTCCAGTCATTATGCTGCGTGTGAGGAAAACAGAGGGACATCAGATGGCATGAAACAACTACCCAAAACAGTTCTGTGGGTAAGAAGAAGCTCCATACCTGCTTAGACACTTCTGTTGAAGCTATTGATGATGTCTCTGCATGTTGACTTGCCCTCGCCATTGTTTCAAGATGAAATTCCTGCAATGGTTAAGATATGAGCCCCTCCCTTGTAGATCAAATAACAGATTCATTTCTGAAAGGATGATACTCTCTGCTGGGGGTGTCTACCTGAAATTCTGGAAGATGTGGTGTGCTTCTTTGTGGCGCAGGCAAAGCTGGAGCTGCCAAAATCTGCATCAAATAAGAGAACGCATTAATTTTGTTTTAGATTTCTCTTTCTGAAGTACAGATATACCACAATGAAACCAAATGCATTCATTACCTTCTTGTTCACAGGTCGAGCTTTAAACTTGGGAATCTTTGCCAACAACTCTTCCTCAAGCTCTGCACTGCTCTTCACTCTTAAAGGACGAGCCCGTTGGGATGTTACAAAGTCGGGTTCCTTCGGTCTTGTCAGTGTCAGCTTAGGTCGGTTCTGGACAAGGAAAGCAGCACCATTTTCGACGTTAATTGAAGAGATTCCAAGAAAAGAAAAAGGAATCTCTCACTATCAGTAGTTTATTTATTTACCTGTGGAAGAGAAGTGTTGGCATGAGGTAGTGACAAGTCTCGGGTGCTTGTTTGGAATTTCTTCATCAATTCAGCAGTTGAAATGAAAGGTGTAGTTTGCTCACGGACATAAACCTTAACAGTGAAGACAAAGAGTTGAGATCCATGGTCTGACAGAAATTTTATATAAGCATCTATGAAGCATAACGCACCCTTCGGTTCTCCTTCTGAGTTTGCTTAGTGACTGAAGGGCATACGTTGAAACCGGTGTTAACAAGACCTTGTCTTGTCTTGTGGAGCAGAGTTGTTGGTTTTGGATTGAGAATCTAGATAAACCAATGATGAGGAAGAAACAGTTTCAGTCATGCAGTGAGTTATGGAGTGAAGCTTCCTGATATTGAAATTTTTTGGCTCACCTGTCTTGATTTTCCATCATCTAGCTTTTGCCTTTTGATGGCTTGATTTTCTTGAATCAGATTGGTAGTGCCAGCTATGCTTTTAACACTCGTTTCCCTGCAGTAAGGCATCAACACATAACAAAAGGGTTACCAGAGGAACGTGAAACCAAATTCCTCAGTTTCAGAATGGTTATTAAGAGTGTCAGCCACCTTTTCACACTTTTCTGATGACTTCCTTTCGGTTGAGACGACTGTGACTGGTTCTTTGGCCTAAGTGCAGATGGATTCCTCAGCAAACTAGCTATCTTTCTAGCAGTTTGCTGCTTCTTAGGGTCCATTGACTTTCCTCCTTGAGATAACTGCAGTGGTGGTTTGGGTGTGCAGGCTCCTGTGTTTGGAGGAGGAATGTTCTCCTTGTTTTCTATCTGCTCAGTCGTCGCATCCCTGAAATTACTGTTGAATGAACAAGAATAAAGAGTATTAGAACAGCCTCTCATCACTTAACGTCATTACATATCTCCCAAAGAACGATAAATAACCTTGCATCTGCGTCCTTGGAATTGACCCGAGATGGCTTAACTGTGATTGCTTCAGTAGGACTAATTTTTTCTTTCTTGGCCTCAGAGATATTGGGCTCCGGTTGTGAAGAAATAGTTGCAGCTATTGGTTCTGACGGCTCTTTATCCTGCAAAGTGCGCATAATCAGAAGATTAAAAGGATTATGTAAACTTTCCTGCTTGTAGTGGATAAATTATTGTTGACTGAAGCAAAACCTTTAGTGGTTTATTCTCTTCTTCTTCTTCTTCTTCTTCATTGAAGTTGCACATGGTCTCTACCTTGAATGATCTCCTTGCTTTGATTCTAGGAGCCGAAGCTGCACATGAAAGAAAAAGTTGAATACAACTTTGAACATAAAGTCAGCTTGATTCCAGAAAACCACATTTTCCCCCAGTTCTATGATTCTTCAGATGAATTTACTTCCTCTTTTCCAAAGTGCAATCAATCAGAGAAGAAACGTTTGAATCGAGAGATGTCTGTCAATGTGCAATCCCTAGTTTCGTTTCTCAGAACAGAAATCAATAAACCCTAATTACCACCCAACGAAATCAAATCCACGAAATTGAGACCAAATCATGATTTCATAAATCCAAACCACAGATCTGACAAACCTTCTTGTTCCGAAACCTAGGATCTAAAAATTAAACCCGAAAAAAGAAAGCAAAGAAACTCACGAGAAGGAGCACAGCTTAGAGCCGATTCAAACCATCGCTCTGCTCGGCGAGCGTCGTCTTCAGTCTCTCCGTTGATGAAATCGAACCATCGAGGCGCTAAGAACTCATACGCCTGGTCAACCATCGTCGTCACAACAGTGCCGATTGGTTCCTCTGCCGGAGCCGCCGTTGCTTCCATGCTCAATCACAAACCGAATCGAGTCAGAGAAATAGGAGAGAGAGGGAAATGAAGAGAATCTGGATGGAATTAGGGTTCGTTCTTGGTTCCTTGTTTTCAGAGGGAATGTGTCTGTAATCAGAATAAAAAAGGGAGAAGAAGGATATCACAACGGTCACATAAAATTTGAATATGGAGGAGTGTGTTCACTTACTTACTCTTAACGGCCTTATTTTTTCCTTTTTTATTCTTCATCCGTCTCTTACATCTCTAACGGCTATATTTTTCCAGCCAATGTTTTCCTTCATCCCTGATACTGTGTCGTTTTAGAGTCTCCCCTTAATTCAACTGAACGTTAACGACGTTTTGATGCTCATCTCCCATTATCAAATTACGAGTTGGATATATCTTAAAAAACTATTAAACGGAAAAAGACAAAAAAACAAAAACCGCATAGTAGAATATTTTTTCTTAATCAAGCTTGTAAAATTTACAAAAAAAAACTCCCTAATTTCGTGAAACTATATGATTGATGAAATTCTAAGAATTTTGCTAATGTTGTATTGTTCCTTGGACTATCAATCAAACATTGTATATAAAGTAATTTCATAAGGTATATTTTTCGGTTTTCTAACAAAAAGTAAATAAGATGTAGATAACAAACCTTTTATTGTATAGGTGGTCAGTGTCCTATCACTTCTTGGAATTTTATTCCCTTTTTTGCAACTCGCAGCCTTCCCCTTTTTCACCTTTTTTGTTATCAGTTCCAATGGTTTTTCTTTCTCAATAATTTGTGGTTGTGTTTTCGTATAAGAACCAACTGAAGACTTCTTATTGTTTTACAAACAACAACTGTTTACAAGGTTTATGGTTTTCAAAGATTTTTCATTCATTTTAACGAATGCTCCCTCTTTTTGGGTCTCCTAAAATATAAATCGTGGACTAATCGAATTATAATTATATGTATATTTCTTGAGTTACATTTTTGTAATTAGGCTAAGCACGAGTGAAAATCTCAAATTCCAATCCTTAAAATCAATGACGTTTCAAAGTTTGAAAATCCAAATTAAAAACGTCGAGAAATCTCACGCTCAAAATCAAATTTGGCCGTCAAACAATTAAATCGTTCCCGCACCTGATTGAGAAGCTTTGGATTTTGTGAAAAATGATGTCCGTACGGACATGGACGATACTCCCAAATTAGATACATACATGGAGTCATGAAGATACCAAAATGAATACCGGTCCGAAAACAGTGAACTTACTCAAAACCGAAAATCAATGTCTATAAATAACAAAAACAATGTTATTTTTTTGTCGTTTATACTTTAATGTAAATTACCGCTTTCGTTTGTATTTAATTATTTTTTTCGTGATTCTATCTAAAATTTGGAAAGAAATGCAGTTTCAGACTTGTTTTATTCTTTAGGACTTTGGGAAAAATTGTTAGAAACTTATCGCTTGACAAAAAAAAAGAAGTTAAAAACTTATTAAAAGTATTAATTTATGAGCTGAAGCCTTGAAGGTAGAAACCAAAAATGTCTTTGCTTCCATCAGAGCCACGCAACCAATCGAAAACGTGACACCTGTACATACACATGCACCCATTTTTTATAGATATATTAAAGAATTCTGAAAATTATAAAGTAGCTATATTAAATCGTTTAAAACATGATTAATTGAAAATTGTAAAAATTTTTAGAGTATTTTTTAGAATTTATATAATTAAAAAAATGTAAAAAATCGTAGAATCGGTTCTTAATTAAGAAACACAAGAACTGATATGTGCCACGTGTCTGATCTATGTTAATTTGGATGAGAAAAAAAAAAAAAAA
>OVAY01001952.1:11440-22646 GCA_900406395.1 Kernera saxatilis | reverse complement strand
TCCATCACCGTCCTGCAAAGCCAAAGCAAAAAATGTCTAGTTCCAAAAATCTGTAGCATCTAAGAAAATGGGGGGTAAGCAATGATAGTACCTCCAGCTTTTCAGCATGTGCCTGCCTAGCCCGCTTCCTTTGCTTTGCGCTTCCTTCTTTCTTTACCATATACAGGTCATATGCCTCATCAAAAATCTCTTCCATTTGTTCAGTGTATCTGTAATGTTAAAAAGACTATAAGATGAAATAACTGCACAAACTTGAGCAATGTATGACATTCTTGAAACAGCACTCTATAATCTACAGACCTCTGACGTTCTTCATCAGAATCTATGTCACTGTCTTCGGATTCATCTGA
The DNA here is from genome assembly GCA_900406395.1 of Kernera saxatilis. Lineage (NCBI taxonomy): Eukaryota > Viridiplantae > Streptophyta > Magnoliopsida > Brassicales > Brassicaceae > Kernera > Kernera saxatilis. The sequence goes on along the minus strand of OVAY01001952.1, from coordinate 22,296 downwards.
AGCTCCACCACCACGGTCTTCGTTCTCACTTTCATCCGCGTTGCCATTATCATCTTCGTCACTGTCAACTGCCATTAGATCTTTCTTTCCCTGGAAAGAATCAATAAAGGAAATTTTTACGTCTATACAAGCAAATTCGGAGTAGAAAGAGAGAACAATTCATGGTCTACATAAAGAGAGAACAATTCNCAAAAATGGAGTACCTTGATAGCAGAAAGAGAGAACAATTCATGGTCTACATAACCATCTTCAAGTACATCTATCTGTGGACCAGTCGCCTTCCGCGTCTTATCCTGGCAATCATATTGAATTAAGCAAAGGAAGTATAAGGTTTTAAAGATCCATCACTAAGACCACTGACACGACATAGAAAAGTTAAGTGCTCTTAATTAAGTGAATCATAACCTTTGGACACCAAGCTCAAATAATTCAGTAAGCAAAGGGCATCAGTTTTGCTTAGGCTTACATACAAATCTGATTGTTTTTGGGATTTAGTTGGTCTAAGACGTACTAAATTTGATCCTGACAATCTGACATGACTCGAGTAAGTTTCATTTCTGCATGATTTTCCAGAACTCAGTGACAAAGCAACTGATTAGAAAGACTACATTGGCAACAACACCATTATCTAATATACCAAAAGGAAATGACCATTTGGAACGTATCAAAGGTTTGGGAAGTGACTTATTATCAAAAGATTAAAAATAACCTTAGCCCGTCGTTTTGCAAGAAGCTTCTTTGCCTGTTTCTTCTTGCGGTCTACTGTGTTTGTCAGCTCTTCCAATTCATTGAGTAGTTTATCATCCTCATTTTCCTCATCTTCCTTTCCCACATCAGGCTCCTTTTTAGTAACTTCCTTTTTTTCAGGAGACAGAGCTTTTCGGATTTGCATTCGCCATCTACAAGAGAAAGGGGGTTTAATGTTCGTTAAGCAATTAGTATCATTTCCAGACACATGGATGGTAGACCCCAAAACCAGTAGTTTCCCTCACGTCAATTCTAACATCCATAGACCCAGTTTACTCATTTCACACACAACGCTTTTTCTTGTTGGGCACTCAAGGTATTTCTAAGCAATGTTGAAAACTTAAATTGCTAGGAAAACCATTCTTTACCCAACCCAAATAGAGCTAAGTAATTCTACACTAGTTAAATTCATTAGAAGCAACGCTCTACCACGTTCCTGGAAAAGCTCAGATATAAACAAGTGAAGATAAAAAAAGGTCCATGATGGAGTAAGTGACACAGTTCTTACTTTAGGATATGCTTGAAGTCATTCTTCCCCAAGACAGGAAGATCGTCGCATAGGATTTTTATCTGCCTCCAGAAAAAAAGTAAAAGTTACCAGCTTGTGGAGGTCATATATCCTCGATTAGTTAAGATATGGCAAATTAGAGAACAGTACCTCCTCTGTAGTCAACTCATGTTCCTTTATTGTTAGTGAGGATTGATCATCAAAGGATATAGAAGTAACTGTGCCAAGAATCTCAAGAGGATTTTCAGACCAGATGAAATCAGCAGCGGATGCAACTTTTCTCAAAATGGACTCTCCATCTTCATACCTGTATATAATCCCCCTGTTATGAAAGTTCACATATAACCAAAAAAAAAAAAACAGATAGTGGATATTGCCTACCCATCACGGTTTCTCTTCTGTTTTGATCCTCGAAGGACATCCATCACCTACCAACACAACAGGTATTACACACAAACTTTAGGGGAAATGGGAGAGTTGCAGAAACCACCCCAAACACTATATAATAAATAGTAGTTACCTTTCTCGTGGGTTCTGCTACCTCCTTAAAGAGATGTCTGAAATCAAGAAGACAGGGATCAATCTTAGCAGGAGCTTTGTACCCCAGACCCAAAAGATATGTTTCAGCAGATGCTGAACGACTAGCCGGCGGCTTAAACACTTTAACCTTATCAAACAGCTGCACCAAAAACTACCAGTAAGAAGACGAACCTGGAAAACTTATCCGCATGAAAATCAGAGTTATACGCAAACAGTACCTCTTTAAGACAGAAGCGCACAGATTGGTAATCTCGAGACCTGAAAATCTACGAGCAGAAGACACAGCGAACAACAATTCAGAACTTTATGTCAAAACATATTACTGGATGGCAAGAAATCAAACGCAAATAACAAATTACAAGCTGAAAGTCCGAAAGCAAGCATCTTTATCAGAAGCAGACCTTGGTGATGAAATTCCCTCCAGAAGCTAAGAACTTTGTGGCCAGTTTCATGGAATCAATAACCAAAGCGTTCTGGCTCATAGCCTCTTGCGACCACGCGCCACCGACATTCGGAGACCCATCGTGCAGAACCAGATCGAAAGCCGAAACACCATGCTTCTCCATCACTTGCTTGATTTTCGACCTGCACTCGGGCCGCGTGATATCCTGCCGGATAGTGACACAGCCACGCACGGGGGCAATCGGAACAAGATCGATCCCGAGAACGAGGTTGCCGACGGGAACTTTCTCGACGGCGACCTGCATCCAACCACCGGGGGCGGCGCATAGATCGAGAACGGCTTTGGATTTGTGGAGAAAAGAGTGCTCTGCGTCAAGCTGGAGAAGCTTGTAAGAAGCTCGACAACGGAATCCACGCTCCTTAGCGAAACGGTAGTACTTATCCAAACGATGCTTCCCTTTGACCTTACCCATGGTGAGATTTCTCTAGGGTTTCCTTCTGGTTCTCACTCGCAGTGAGAGAGTAAGAAAGAGCAATTGAAATAATAGAAGCTAGGGTTTAGGGTTTAAAAAGCGCGCGCGCCGTGATTAAGTAGTTAAAACCCTCTGCCTGTCTCAATCTGATTGGGCCTTTAATATCTCTTTATTATGGGCCTCTAATATTTTGGTTTTGGACCAAATCATTCCAATTTAACTTTGCAATGAATCAATAACTTTGTCACCATATAGCCCCCTATTCAAAGTTGATTATAGTTTTGGCTCAATAATTTAGTTTTAACTTTCAATCGATTAATACATATTGAATATCCCGCTAAATTCGTACAGTCCAATACACATATCTCCTTTTCATTATTTTACCAAACATGGTCGATGCCACAGGCCCACAAAACATGTTCCTCTTCGAATTTGTTCTTAAAAAGCAATCCGCAGCCCAATTTTCCATAATTTTCCATGACAGACGGGAAAATTAACGCTAACCGTGAAACTACAAGATTTGTTTGTTTAGACCAAAGTCAGAGATATGGATAGATTATAAATTCCGGATTTGCATTACACAAACAAAACTAAAGCCAAAAACAAAACTGTCTTTCCATATGACGTATGATAACAACAATCCTTTTCAAGGGAAACCCGAACCAGATGGTGCTGCTGCGCTGTAACCGCCTGCACCACGGCCAAATCCAGGCCTACCACCACTTCCCTGCCAACACCAACGACACCACACAATGCAATATTAGACAAAACCTCCTCATCAACTAGTTAAAAGACTGAATGAAGCCAGAGCATCTGTAAATAAGCTCCGGTGAGTGAGAGATTTACTTGGAAAGACGGCTGGAAATCAGCTGGAGCTCCACCCTTTTCACCTCCAAATTCACCACCACGTGGCCCTCCACGGTAGCCATCACGGTCACCAAATCTGGGACGTTCTCCTTCAAAGCGAGGTGGTCCTCTGAAACAAACAGCAAAACCATTTCATTGAATCGGAATTAGCCAATGCCACGCACCAGACAGGCTAATGGAGACGCGAAGAGTCAAATTACCTTGGGCGATCACCAGGTGGGCCACCAAAGGGTCGCCCACCGGGTTTAGCAGACTTCTTCAAGGTAGCAGGAACAACATCGGATGGAAGGTTAAGATAAGTTCTCAAGAACTCAATCCCTTCGTTAGTCAGAAACCAATAGTAATGCATCCATGCGAATGTCTCCCTAACATACTCCTTGGATTTGAAACTCTGCATAAGCTTGATCACTTGCAGGTTGGGTACTGATTCAATCAAGGGATGCTTTGCGAGGTTGAAATCCTTCTTCGCGTAGCATACTCCTTCTGCGACCCCCCAGGAACATAGACCAATTTAATATTCACACAGATTGAGAACATAATTCTCCAAGTATCATAAACCCACCCACGAATGTGACTACAGATATTGAGTTATCAAATCAGCCAACAGTTTAATAGCAATTATCATGATCTGTACTTGTGATTAACCTCGAAAACTCATTCAATCCAGCGTTAACGCAACCAAATATTCTAGGACGTCTCTGAACCTTAAATGCGAGACTAAAAAAAGTTCTAATTTTAACGAGATTCACATCTACACTCGTAGGCCTCACGGGTTCTGAAGCAAGCATAAAACTATTCAATCTAAATGTTTCTCACTACAAGCTGCGATTCGAGAACCCTACGAAAAGGTAACAAGAAAGAATGCATGAAATACGAAAAACCAACAAACCTTTGAAGAGGTATTTGCAGATCTCTCTGCGATTGGTCTCTGAGATAATCTGAAAACAGGACAAACAAGAACACAATCAAATATAAATTAAAAAAAAAATGTACAAATATCAAAATAGAGAAACAGAGCAAAAGCAGAGTCTATACCATCGTCTTGTTGGTTGAGCGTTTGCTGCAAAGAGGCACTGAGCTTGAGCTAGGGAAAATAGGGTTTCTCATGGATAAAAGACGATTAGTATATATATTATAGACTTGGGCTTTAATTGGGCCAAGAATTGTAATAATTGTTTGCTGCAAGGCTGGGCTTTGAATGGTCGGTTTAGATTGTTAACCGGTTCCAAATTTAGATTTCTGACTCTCACCATATAATCACAGGAAATTGTGAATTTGAGAATGATCAATAGAAGTACAATTATTCTAGGATCTGTGTATCTATATACGTTCTTGTAAGTTGTAACGTAAGAAACTCTTAACTGACTCCTATTTCTAAACAAAACTAAAGCCCACACTTCTTCCTAATGGACACTTAACCAATTAACATCTCCGTTTTAAGATTTGATCGAGTCAACACATGACTCTGAGGCCAAGAGCATTCACCATTCGTGAACGTATGAACCCGGTTTTCCATCTCTTTCAGTATATTGATATTGAGTAATCAAGTGTATCTATGGCAAGCTTTACAAATAATTTTGTTCTTAACCAGTTAATTGTTATGAATACCACACGGACAGTGGAAAGAAACATCCACTAGTGTATTAAAAGACGAGGGCTTCTCCAGTCTGCAAATTGATGTGCCGTATAATTCCATGGCTCTTCACGTACGTAGTATCAAAACTTCTAGTAAATTCAAGCTGTTATAACTGATTCGAAAAGAAATGCTAGGAACACAATCTCATAGATGAGGGAGTATGTGAATTAAACTAAGTGGAAACCTACAATTTGCATCTCAAGAAACAGCAACAGCTTCCTTGTTTCTCAAGTTTCAGACCAACCTAGATACCAGCGAGAGACGTCCAAAGACATGTATCATGTTCTTGATGTGAATTCAAATTCCCGAACTCGAGGACCATCTCTAACTATTTGTAGGTATGTAAGAACTGTTTATAAAATAAAATCAAAAAACCTTTTTAGAAAACGAATAGACCCCAATTTATATGTATATTTAAAACTTTCTTATCAATTTTTTTTTAAATACAGTTTTTTTCCAAGACTAACCCACATGATACGTTTGAGTTTTGATTTTTTGAGTAAACTGTAAACGTTTAAAGTTATTAATAAATAAAGGATTTGAATTGTGATTGAGTCAGGAAGCCATCGTGGTCCGGACAAAACTTGTTTGTTAAACAAAATGGGATTCAGAGAAAGCAGTTCACGGGCGACCAATCAAACGTGCATGTCCGTGACCGTGAACTCATGAATACAAACGAGAAAGCAGCATTTTGTATGTCAACTTGACCACAAATATATATATTAAATTCCTACTTTATTTTTGTCAACATCATAAATACCGACTTGGTAACCAACACATTTATTTTATTTTGTTTTCTACGTTCTTACTGGCCAAAAAAAAAATAGGACACTGTTTTTTTTTTTTTTGGGGGATAACCGGACGCATAAACTGATGGTCCCAAAGAAAGTCTAGGATATGCGACAGTAATAGATGAAAGTTAACATAGCTTAAACTAACACACAAATACATTAATGGAGCTCAAAATCTTGAATCCAACTCACAACTGAGAATTATTAATAAAACTAAATTTTTTTTGTATGTACTCACAGAACAATAAACTAATGTTCTTTTACAGAGGAGATGAAGATCATGTGGACCCGTGAGGCCGTGACGATCCCTCTTTTTGTCCAAGCTACAAAATACGCGAACGCTCTTATATCCGGTGGCGGAGCCAAGAAAATTATTGACTGGGGTCATAATAATTTGTAGTATCTAAAAAAATTGCATAAATTTTATTGAAAACAAGAAAATTGTTATCACAAATATACATCTTAAAATGTACTCTAAACTTACTCATATTTTGGAATCGTTTTATCACTGTTTCGTTTGTCACAGTGTCAAGCACCTGTTTTTCAATAAAACAAACTAGACAATAACTTAAAAATGTATAACTCATACGATTACGCAAGGTCGTATTCACAATATTCATTGCAGAGAAGCACTTTTCAACGGTTGCGATCGCAACAGGAAGAATCAAACATAGCTTCAAAAATCGATAAACCAAAGGATGAGAAAGATGTTTCCTTGTCTCCACCATTACACGAGCAAGATCACCAAAACTTTCTAGTTTAAATTTGATAAGTTTAAATTTGATTGGGGTCAAAAGGAAATTTGGGTTGGGGTCAACTTAAAATATTTAATACAAATTCAATTAATTTTGAAATTTTTATGGGTGTCACTTGACCCCCTTCCCAACATACTACCTCCGCCACTAGATATATCCCTTAATCCAATTAATTCTCTATATTATTCCCCACGTAACATGACTCTTATATCCCTCATAACAATCCCATTCCAATTTCCAAACATAACGCAAAACTCGAATGTGACTAACATCAATCATTATCAAATTGATTGAGTCAATCACGCTAGCTTAAAAAGTACATCAAATAGTTATCTTGGCTTTCTCGTTTCTAGTGACATTATGTGAAGCTCTTTGGATATCGAGAAAAACGGTATTCACATATGTATATTTACTATATTACACATAATAATTGAACAATGAACAAAACGAGAGGGAATTAAAGCAAAAGAAGAGGGAAAAATATGTAGATACAGGAATTTACAATTTAACTTATCCATCACTAAATTGCTTCTTTGTGTGTATACACCATGAAGCCTAAAGAAACAATAAAATCCCTTATACAAATTAAGCAAAAAAGAAAAACAAACATTTATCTCTTAGAACCCGAAACCCTTTTGAGTAAAACAAGAGAACACAAAACACGATATAGTACGAAGAACCCTAACAACACATAAACATTAATCCACTTCTGTTTCTCATGAAGCCCTTTCTTGTCTAACACGTCACCTCCAGTAACCAAGCATCCTTTCACAGCACCTTCCTCAAACCAGACCAGGCACTTGTTATGCAGACACGAGTACTCATTTATCAGAAGTGCGTCCAACGCATACTTGTACATCGAGAAGAAGTACATGAAGAGCCAGTACTTAGGAAGACTCTCTTTAGAGATGAAGTAACCAGAGAACAAGAAGAAAGCCGCAAGAAGAATGGCCACTAGAGAAGTTCCCGCGATGTAGTTAGGTGCGAGAGAGCTCAAGAAAAGCACAAAAGAGTTTGCCATTAGGACAATGATCCAGATCACGAGAACAAAGTAGGCGAAAGCTTGCCATGAAAGGCAGAGACCTACAAGGAAATAGAGTGAGACAGAGAAGATGATTGCTATGAGGAGCAAGTAGGGCAAGAAAACCAATGTGTTTGCAAGAATGTGAGAGGAGAGTCTGTAGAGTCCGCTCGAGGTTTCTCGGAGAAGAATGGGTCGTTCATCAATGAATATTGGAAGGGTTTGGGTGGTGGAGGAGAGGAGGAATGTGAGGGTGAATGCGAAAAGGCCGAATCGCTTCTCGATTCCTGCTTTTCCGGTTCCAATGTTGAGGTAGATAGTACCTAAGACAAGACCGACTATAAGAGCTTCTAAGATGTTGGTTAGAAGCAACTGCCTCGTCCGGTATATTATCTTCCAGAATCTTCTAGAAAGAATGCTTATTTCGGTGATTCTCGAGCTTCTATATCGAACAATGCTCTGTTTTGTGTTCTGTTTTTGACTTTCAAGGCAGTGGTTAGGGAGAGCAATGTTGGCGTTTTCGTAGGGATCATGGAGGTCTTGAAGTATCTCCATAGCGTACTCAAGAGGATTCAGCTGGGGAGGAACTGTAAATCCCTCGGAGAGCAAGAAAGCTTCGAGTGAATCAAGGCTTCCATGGTATACAACGGTTCCTTTGGAAAGAAGTAACAGGCGATCGATGAGAGACAGAATCTTGAAGCTAGGTTGGTGTATGGACAAGATCACAGTCCTTTGTCTTGACGTAGCAATGGACTTGAGGATCTGAACAACGTCGAAAGCGGATTTACTGTCTAAACCCGAGGTGGGTTCGTCGAGGAGGAGAAATTCCGGATCGTGAAGAAGACTTAGACCAATCGAAACCCTCCTTCGTTCACCACCGGACAAGCCTTGACCGAGTCTTGTATGTGCAAGATGTGTTAGGTTAAGCTCTTTGAGGAGAGAAGCAACGGCACTGGAGACTTTTAATGGGCTTTGTGGGAGCAAGAGAGAGGCGGAGAAAGTGAAGGTCTCGTAGACGGTAAGGAGAGGGAAGAAAGCGTCGTGTTGAGGAACGTAGGAGGAGATTTTGCGGTAAGATGAAGGGTTAATAGGAACGGAGTTGAGGAGGATTGAGCCTGAGGTTGGGGAGGTTCTTGAGGCGAGGATGTCGAGGAGAGTTGATTTTCCGGCGCCGCTAGGGCCAACGATGGCGAGGATTTGGGAAGGATAAGAGGTGAGAGTGATGTTGCGGAGGATGTAAGAAGGTTGCTCCGCCGTAAGGACGAGCGCTGAAAGAGGTTTGGCATAGGAGATGGAATAGGTGGTTAGAGTATTTGACTCCATTTAGGGAGAGATGTTCAAAGGGTGGAGAAGGAAGGAAAGAAAGTGTCGTAAGGAGAATTTATGGATGCTTGAGTGGAATGTTTTGTATTTTCCTATGAAATTGACAATTTTTTAGTTTGTTTATTTGTTTTTTGACAGTTTGGTGAATTATTTTGTCTTTTCTATCATTTTGGATTTTATGTTACATTGAACTCATCGACTTAGCTTAAGTGGTCCGGCGGCAATATAACAACGATGCGATCATTTGAGATGATAATTCAGATTGAAACAGTTTAAATACGAACAAATCCAAATGTAAGTTAATGGTGCTATTAATGCAAATATAATAAACATGTAAAGATGAACTACATCTGTGTCATAGTGAATATATTGTTGAGAAAATAGAGAAGAAAAAGCCAAAGGGGAATGCAGGTAAGGTCACGGGGATGCTTTGTTGATTTGTTCTATGACTATCACTTTCTCATGCCTTTGTATTATTATTCTCTCCAATACTTAACTCTCACTCGACCAGACATAAGTTTTGCCGTGAACATTGTCTGTCAGCGAATGCAAAGATGTATTTTAGAACATTACACCGACCCAAACAGATTTATTGACCGAAAACAATGAACTAACATTAATGGACCTAAGGAAATAAGCCCATTTGGACTTGGGGAATGGATGTGGATCAAATGAATTTAATCAATGTAGAGAAAAATGATTCATATAGGTGTGGAAAAAAAAACTAGTACAAAACAACAATTGGGGACGACCGGAACTTATATTATAATCGTTTGTAGTAGTGATATGCTATTGTAAACGATAAAAGAAAAATAACAATTTAAAAGAATTAATGTATTTTATCCTTTTAAATTGTACATTATTTTTAAAAAACAATTGTCGCAGTTTCCCCACCATAAATTAAACTACTTCCGTTCACCCTCCTGATAAAAAATGATATTTGGGAATAGAAAACAAAATAATAACAACATCCATCAGTCCATCTAACTTATTGAGACAACCGCAATTGGATGAACAGTGTTATTATTTATTACTTATGAACTCATGTCAGGTCCTGTAACACTGAAACAACACCCTTCTAAACCGCACTTGGGTGAATATAGTGTTATTAGTTATTACCCCAATCTGAAAAAAAATATCTTATTGCACGAATTCATTAATTGTGTCAAATGAATGATTCATTAATTGTGAGATCAAATGAAAGTGTGGGTTAGTTAAAATGGGAAAGACAGAGAGTGGAGGAGGATGGACCAGGCCAGGGTGCTGGACGATAGCGACGTCTCGGCTAAAAGCTGAACCACCCTCCGCGCTTGGGTCCCACAACGGCTGGTCCACCGTTCACAACAGTCTCGCTTTATTCTACTCTCTCAAGGATACACCTCTTTCTGCTTTATTCCTCCATTTTTTTACAGCTTCCACATGAATCATGGCATAACTGCACAACATATTCAAAACAATATACTACAGAATATATATATATATATATATAGGAAATTAAATATTTATATATCAATATATTGTTGTATCTCTACTCCTTGTTTCTTATCACCTCCGTGTTTATTAGTTGCAAACGCATAATATACATGATACACATTTTCGGTGTGTACGTGGTATGTTTCACTTACATATATAACCTAAAATAAATATACATTAATATATAAAATTTATATAGATTCAAATTCGATACAGTGCCCGTGTGAATTGCAAAAGAAAAAAAAATGTTGCTATGTTCATGGCTCATGAACATGCACATTTTCATATTAACACACTATCATTTTTTTTTTTTTTTTTTT
>OVAY01001952.1:0-11428 GCA_900406395.1 Kernera saxatilis | reverse complement strand
TTATTTTTTTTTTTTTTTTTTTGAATAACCGTGGGAGTTCCGAGTCTTTAACCCATAATCTCCCCGGTATCCGAAGTCAGTTTTTAGATATTTCGATTTAAATAATAACTCTCCGTACCAAAAGGAGTTTGAATCCGGAACACAAAGGAACCAACTCCCTTGAACTACTAGGCCACCACACCTTGATCAATATCATTTTTATTGCTTGTACCGTTGTACGTCACCCAGAAAAAAAAAAGTAAAAGTAATTATTAATATGAATAAATACGTATTTTGGTTGTCTAATAAAATAGTTTTCTATATATGAATCGCCACAATTATTGTACTTTCATCTCTTTAAAGTTAAAAGAAGAACATCCTTTTGTCATCTTTTCTTTTAATAAACCTTATATTTATTACCATATCTCCTCTTTTTTCTTGCGAACAAATCTTGATTATTTTATTGTAATCAAAATATTATTTCTAGATGTGCAAACTTTAAGTAACTAATGGGAGGCATGCAATAATGGTATTTGTTGCATTTCTAGTCGTTTTTATAGGTCCTCATAGCTCTATAAAGCAATGTGCCTCTGTAATGGTATAGTATATTAATAAATCGTGATGATACTCTATCCGTTTTACTTAGAATATTAAAACATCTCCATTGGGAGTATATATGTCAATGGGATTCTCAATAATAAATAGTTAAAAATAATAAAAATATAAGAGAGAGAATGAAGATGAGAACTCCATTTGATATGTATCATCACATGATTAGTTCAATATCTTTTTATAATTTAAAATTTAATTTTTTTTTTTGTTTTAGAAACTCAAAGGGGTTCTCTTTGATGGAGATCCTCTTAGATACCTTTCTCAAATCCACTAATCTATTTTTTCTAAAGTTATCTTGCATCAATGAACATTTAGTTTTACATCTAGGAAGATAAATGTAACGTTCCGATTGTCAATATATGTGGATTAATCTCATGTTCGCTCGCACCCTAGGAGTTTCATTCTCCTCATGTGACGGTGCGCTATTTCGAGAAGCTCACGTTTGTCTCTCCAATTTCTCATATCTATTAGTATAATTTTATATTTACGTACGTAGGAATTGTGTATAATAATTGTTTCCTCTGGTCTAAGAAACTAACTAGGCGGATCTCACATTAACTCCCCTACAAGAATAATGAGAATGACACATAAAATTTCTAGAGAAATTGTCTCTTGTCTTTTAGTACTCAGACGCATTATAGTGTTTGTGTTTTGCACCACTTTCTCGAACAAATGAAGCGTTCTTTATAATTTTTTTTGGTTTACATAGTCATTGATGTTAGGGTGCAAATACAAGCACGATGATGCATCTGAATACTAAACTAAGAGCAATTATTTGATAGTGTGTTTTTTAGATATCCAAAATTTTCGTGTATATTGGAAAAAATAATCAAGTATTTGGTGATATTTTACAGAAATTGTTGCATAAAATAAAGTAAAGAGGGCAAGTATTCGGGTTGTTTACCACGAACAAACATGAAGCAGTCATCAATCTTTTCAATAAACCGATTCTAATTGGTCTAAACACTCTGGAGAATAATTACCAGAAAAAGGAATAGAACTCCAGTATTAATATATTGCACTTAATCGATAGTTATTACCATATATATATATACATATTAATTTGTTCGAGAAACCAATGGATTCCTAGTTACGTTGGTTATTTATTTTATATTATCTTCACATGTAACGTGCCTATTTAACGAGAATATGATTCCCTAAGATTCATGCACAAACACAAATCAAATCCGGGAATTTTAGTTGGATCAGGGAAACGTTATACGGACTACACACTTATTAATTGAAATACGTTTAATTCCAATATGTAAAGAAAGCTAACTATAGATACCTGAAACCTTTAGGTTTTGATTATAAAAGATAAAAGTAATAACTTAGAAACTTGATACTATAAAAAATATCATCCAACGTATGTATTTCATCTCCACCACACATTTGTTATGTATGTGCGGTGTATACATAGTACATACAATGGGAGAAAGGAAAATGAGAGTTTATCTCAATATATTAATGTAAGAGGGGGATTAGGTTGGAATATTAATCTTTCAATATTGTTGGCTTGGATGCTTTAAAAAAGTATTGCCTTAGAAATTCCTTTTTACTCGACTTAATGATATATTATTGCTTAACAAAATACTAGTGGGCGTATTAAAGAATAATATAAAAATAGAAATGAATAAATTAAAGAAAATAAGAAGAAAAAGGAAGAATGTGGAAATAGAGGGACGTAAGGGAAGTGATTGGAAACTAACGGAATATCCGTTTGTCCTTAGACATGGTGGAAGCTGACGCTGAGAACCCAACCCAACCCTCCAATTACTCTACTTATTCTATCATTTCATTTCACAGCGAGTTTTTTTTTTCAAATAGCTATGTAGTTATAATATGTTTTTTTTAATATACTGTTAGGAATTCAACATTTAAATAAGATTTATAGTAATATATAAATGACTGGACCAGTTCACTATAATTGTTAGTCTATTTTGATGACTTGAAAATCCATAAATTTTAACACAAATTTAAGTTTCTTGATTTTATATACTGGACTTCAATTTTTTATTTTGGGTAATCATAGACAACTTGCTTTTATTTTTGAACAAGAGATTTGAATATGTAAACTGTGCAGTAGTTCTGGATTTGAACCGGTTGAACTACCAATTCCAATAATTTCAAATTTGTTTTTTCATATGCATTTAATTTATTTTTATGACCAGGATGAGTTTGGGTTTTTAACCCTAATTCTCTCATAAGTCTGGGACCAACTTCTGCTGATACCGAAACATAGCGTAAAGCATCCCTCTCAACGAAAATCGAATGAAAAACACAACATATCTAATCTTTACACTTAAATCCTTAACTCAATGCACCATTAATTTAGTTCCTGATTTAGTTTATTCATTATATTTCATATAGTCTATTAGCTTCCCGACTTTTCATTTATCCAAAGCAGTGAATTTGGTGTACAAATTCCCGTAAGAATATTAATTAATAAATGATTCTTCACTTTAACCTCAACCCATTTTTGCATTTTAAAGAGTATTAAATCCACCACTAAACTTAAAAACTTTATTAAAGTAGTACTAAAGATGGAGACATTTCTAAAAGGAAAAATTGGGAAACCAACTTAACTAAGTCATAATTAACCACCCAAAACGAGAAAAGAAAAACCCCGAAATCATGTAAATACAGATGAAAATCTACATCTCTAAACCCGACCAAACTGAACAAAGTATCTGTTCACTCCATTAGTTATAGATGATTCCCTAGAAAATTAATTATGTTAATAGTCACTCACTCTACAAAATACAAATAATGAAGTACAAAAGCCTCTCATCACTCCACTTCGAATTAAAAGTATTGATATGAGCCATAACATGTATGATAGAGTACGATTGCTTTCTCAAAAGATTACTCCAAATTTATAAATATGTCATTTTCTGTATCGAGTAGCATGCTTTTTTGACGTATATAGATGAGTTTGTTGAGATTAAAGATAAATTTTCTCTCTCTTCTTTTATCTCATGCATATAAAATTCTACTACCGATTTTTAGCCTAGTGTTAGAATTTGTTCGCATGATGGTATGATACTATTTTTATAGGATTGACATCTTTGATTTGTGTTTCCGAACCATTTTAATTGAATTGATTTTGTTAGAAAATTTTTTTTTTGGCAGAGTCATTAATAATTGATTCGTAGTACAATACCGGAAAAATGTAGGATAACTTTAGTATATGAAACGTCATGAATAATCGAGTGCGTTAACAATAATTCCTTCACTCTCTATTATAAATGTCCCCTCCAACACAATCTCTTCTCCCACCAATTTATTAACAAAACATTTCATTTATTCACCCTGAGAAACACATGCACACAATGGAAGGAAGACAATATTACCAAAAAGTGGAAGGAAACAATCAGAGCTCCTCCATGGTGGTGTCTCACTCGCCGTGGCACTCTCCGGTTCCTTATCTCTTCGGTGGTTTGGCCGCCATGTTGGCTCTCATCGCCTTCGCTCTTCTCATCCTCGCCTGTTCCTACTGGCGACTCTCCGGCTCCGATCAGAGAGATCTCGAGGCCGGAGATGATGCCAAACCCGACGGTGACATTCACAAGACTAAGCAGACGGCGATGCCGGAGAAGTTTCTCGTCATCATGGCTGGCGATGTCAAGCCCACTTTTCTGGCTACGCCGGCGAATCGGTCTGTCCAAAGCTGTACTTGCGGTGATGATCATAAGGAAGAAGAAGGAAGAGGAGGGTAGTTATCAGAGCACCGGAACTTGAAAAACAGAGCAATCAATACGGACTCTGAATTGTTAACCAGTCCAACCGGGTCAGGTCGGGTCGGGTCGGGTCATAAGTATGCGGATCTTAGAGGAGCGGATGTCTTTGCATCTTTTTATTCTTAGATAATTTTGGTTCATCCTATGTTTTTCTTGGTTGTTGAAGAAAATCCGGAAAATGTAAATTTATGAGAATTTGAATAGATGATTGGTAACTACTATTTTTTTTTTTTTTTTTGTGTGGTAAAATTGGTAACTACTAATTAAGCTAATATTTATAAGATTGTCGACTTCATATTTCCTAGTATTGTTTATGTCGGAATAATGGCGATGGTAGTTCGATCTTAACTAGAGAATCGGCCAACTGGTCAAGTGAAAGATTGAAGGGAACTGGCACGTGCCGTTTATTAAGCTGGTGATCCGTTGGCGTCGCCGTTGCGGCGGACCGAAGTTGTTAATTATTCTCTTTGCACCTAATTTCTAAATATATCGGTAAATATCATCAGGTTTTATAAAATAACAAATAGACCCAAATATACATTATCTTCTTCTTTTTTTATTCTCTCCAGGATATGCATTTAACTTTATAACTAACTATACATTGAAATTGAAGAAACATTAACGTTATTGTTGGATAAATAAATTATCTATTGGATGATCAGTATAATGTGAATAGTGACATATATATATTGGATCGACACTACTGTGACTAACTGAATGCTTGGCTTTTTTAGTATGGGGCAAGTGGTCATTGGTTCTGTCATGTGTGTACGTTATTTCCTTTTCTTGTCCAATTGCCACTATGTTTATGTGAACATATGAAACAAACGAGATCCCAAAAGAATGCAATAAAACAGAAAAAGCAACAATAATTGTGAAACATCCGTATTCAATTTTTGTGAATTTCTTCGGATGCCATCTACAATGTCAATTAATAATTTCCCGTATGCCAACTACTCATATCAACTACACAGTAACAAAATCTCTAATCTGATCTAAGAAAATAAGACTAGCGCTAAAACTTATAGATCCAAACTAAAATTGATGTCTCTGACCTCGAAAAAATTTCTTCTATCATGGCCATTTTTAAATCTCCAAATAAATGAGTTTTGGCTAGACCATATTCAAATTTGTTAATCTCCTCTTAATAAAGCCCAATCTAAATCACATCTAAATCATAATCGTTAGTTCAGAGAAGAACCATAATTTTCATTAAGGATGTTTGTGACAAGAAAAGGATGAAAGCTTTTTTACAAAGAACGAGTAGATCTGTACAGATTCATCGTTCGACGGAATAAAATACATTTCAAAATAACCATAAGGAAAAGTACCACGAACTTTACCACGATTAGTATCACATCAAGCATCATACCGAATACGATATAGAATTAACGGAAAACAAAAGCTTGTAGTGCTTATCAGCTTCTTACAGTGCTGACTAATTGCAGCGGTTGAAACAGCGCAGTTACGTTGGTTGAAAATGTTCGGGGCTAGAGACAGAAATGATCCATCATGTGGAAAACAACATCTTTACCATCAGAATGTAACCAGTATGTCTTCACCTACACATTACAAAATCATTATGCAAAATGCTCTTATGAATCACTACGGAGATAAAGAGTTCCTATTATCAAACTTGCCTGAATGGTATTATGAGCGACATATCTTTGCTTGCTATTGTGAAAGCTAACGTCTACTCTTTCCCAAGATAGTTGGCTGAGTCCATGTATCATTTCCTCTACATTCCACAAAAACAATAACAGGATGAAGTTTGTGATGCTACAGATATAAAGAAGACCAATTGGCTATATATAGTGAGGTAAGGATTGAAGCACTTCCAGAAACTCTGATCGAGATATCATTATTTTAGAAAGAAATGAAAAATTAATCAATTGAGAAATGGAGCAAACCTTCAAGATCAGTGTTTTGCTCTGTTACTACCGTAGAAGTTGACTGGCAATTACCATTGTCCACGTTTCCATGCTCTACGTATACAATGTGTGGATAATTTGGATCAGTTGCTAGAAGGTTTGGCTGGAAGATGAGAAGAGATAAATAAGGGTTACTGATATATCACTGACGTCATTATAGATTGTGCATAATAAAAGCTGTGAGTGTAACAAGTAAATGCATACCTTTGGGAGCTCATTTGGACGACGAATTGAAGATGTCCTCCATCCAACCATGTCTTTGTCATTAGTGAAGGCATACAATTTCTCTTGTAAATGAAAGACATGTGAAAAACAATCGACAGTTACTTAAAAACACATGCTTTTTTTCTCCAGGAAAGGATACAATCAAAATTCACGTTTGCATATGCCACACGACGCTTGAAGGCATGTAAAGCTGATCTGTTGAGGTCATAAGAAAACATGAGCAATGTACATCTCAATCTGCAAGTCACCAATGAAAACAACCAGAGACGGAAGCATTTACATGAATTTTAAGTTGTCAGAATCTGTAGCCATCCGGATAAGAAGAGGAGGATTCCCATCCTCGTTATCCACCAGAAACAAATGCTTTCCGGTCCTTCCAGCAGCCAGGTGTGCAGTTTGGGATGCTGTTCTTTCAAGAAAAGGAAGGCCACAAAGAATCGGGAACTAAAAGAAAGGAAGAGACAAGAGTAAGCATGTCATACATAAACACCTGATCTATGAATGCAAACCTTACAGAAACATTTGACCTAGACATGCAATCTAAAACATCACATTCACCTGTCTATGTCCCCTTGAACCAAGATGAGGCGTTGCGAAAGTTATAAAGTTCATAGGTTCTAACCCAGCAATTTCGCCTCCTCTCGCGCTCTCGGCCTTTGAAGGAGAGTCCAAAGAGTTAGCTTCGCCGGGCTGTTCATAAAGCTTCCCTATGGCATATCTTGCAACAAGACCTCCTAATGAATGAGCCACAAATGAGATCTTCCTCAGCCCACTTCTGTTCTTAATAACCGACAAAACCTGCACAAGATTTCAAACATTGAAATCAAGACCAGTAACAAAATCACCTAGCAAGTTTGCAGATTCAAACAATGCTGCCAAATACCTCATTAGCTAGCCTTTCACCCATCATATCAACACCATCAAATGTCAACGTTGCACTATTACTCTCGCTACCTGCTTACGGTATAAATGATCAATCTCATCGAAAATCAAGAAATTTCGTCATCAGATGCTACCCTGAAGTACAGTCTTATAAATTATCCAGTAAGAATCCTAAAAGGTTAAAAAAAACGCACGGTGCACAAGTACTTTGTCCGGGAACTTCTTCACGAACTGCTCCGCCGCATATTTCCAATCCGCCGAACTAAATCATGATCCAAACAGAAATAGCAAAGTC
Source organism: Kernera saxatilis (assembly GCA_900406395.1). Classification (NCBI taxonomy): domain Eukaryota; kingdom Viridiplantae; phylum Streptophyta; class Magnoliopsida; order Brassicales; family Brassicaceae; genus Kernera; species Kernera saxatilis. The sequence continues at coordinate 3,764 of OVAY01001952.1, read as the reverse complement.
TTCAACACATAATATAGTAATCTGAAATTAATTTTGAAGTTCTTTGATAGTCTACCTGCCAATGATACCGTTGACCATGACCACCAAATGATCAGGCTTCTCTGCAGACTCCATGACAGCCGCATCGAACAAATCCTCTCCGCCGCTGTCGATCTCCGTCTTCAGCTCCCTTTTGCTCCGATTCGCCGCAAAGCAACCAATTCCAAGGCGGTTCATCCACTCCATTTGACCGAGTCTCTTTGGTTGAGCGCGAAATCGAAGGTATGAACCGAACCGGAAGTGGTGTTGACTAGGCCGAAGAAATCGAGGTGAAGAGGGAATCGAATCGGGGATCGAGAATTGGAGTCTGGAGAAGGACGCGATCATGTGGAAGTAAGCTTCCTGATTACCGAAGTGACAACTCGCTCAACTTTCCCGGCGGAGAAGCGTTACATTTTGCGGAGGCGCTAAGGAACACTAACGGTGATACCTGCCACCTGGAATATGCTTAATCAAAACTATTTTATACAATATTAATGAGGATGAATACAAATTAATTTTTTTTTTGATCAAATTTTTTTTTTTTTTTTGGATCAAAAAATACAAATTAATTTTTGACCAAAAAAAGAGAATAAAAATTAATTGTATAAATAAATAAAAATTGCTAGATAGACAAACAGAAAGTTTATTTGCAAATTGAGATAGTGCAAAATCCTGATTTTACGCGCTTTTTGTTTGTTGAACAAATATATATTCTGTAAATCGTGTGTAATTAGTTTTTTTTTTTTTTTGGGTCACATGTAAGTAATTAGGTATATATGTACTTATATTCTATCAGGTTCGCAAGCATTCAAAGAGCAAACTCAACCAGAAAAATGATTTGATGTTAGACTTTTAAGTTAAATTTATAAATATTTTCACTAGAAAGAACTTGTGTCACGATTTGCAATTAACGATCTCATACGAAGAAAAATGAAAGAAATATTCATCTAGTTACAGATGGGAACAAAATGAAAAGTAGGCCATTAGTGACTAACCGGCTACGACTTAGAAGAAAGATCATCTAAGGAAAAAAAAGCAGAAAATCCAGGCTTGAAAATTGACAATGGTCCCATTGCTTTGTGGAAAATCAATGCCACCTCGAAGTGATGCCGAATGCCTCGGCCACATGCCAACCCCATACGTTGCAGCAAATACAGCTGATCTTGCAAAGATATGATAAGCCCTTCAAGGCTTACTATCGAAGATCAAAGAAGCAAGATGACATGGCGAATCCGGAAGTTTCTAGTGGCTGAAACAAAATGAAGCAAAGCCTTGGAGCCTTGCTTTCCTTTTTCATTATATGCATTGATTGTTGATTTTCCCAGACGCTATGAGTCTGCTTGCTCGATCGTCATGAGATCGGAGTTAGGATTTTCAATAATCGGTGTTTGTTTGTGAGGAACTTGCTTTGTTTGTTAATAAAGAGTAAATTTGAGTGTTTCAATCATAACAAGATCTCATGACATTAAAGCCCCTCAAGGAGGGGAGTATCCTTGTTGTTGTATATTCTTGTTACCAATTACCATTAGTCGTGCATGTATCCTTGTTGTTGGGTTGGTTCAAGACTATGTCTTGGAAACACTTTACCTTCACCTCTATCGCAATCAAAGGTGAAATGCATGTGTGAAATAAATTATAGAGTGAACCAGGCATAAACGAGTAGATCTCATTGAAATAATATTGCGACTTGAGTGAGTGCAAAAATGGGCTGGCATGTTGACATACTGGAGTGTTTTAAAGACAACTTATCTAATACGGACAACTTTAGCGTTCACGGGACAACACATTACACAATCATATCCCTCCAATAATACAATCCATATTTATCCTCAATCACTTTTCCCCCCAAATTTACAATCCGCCAGACAAAGCAATCCTTCATCACATTGGTAACCCACGTTACGCGGTTAAAAACTAGAGAGAGAGCCGCTAAAAAAAACTCAAATTTGTATCCATACAATTCCATCACAGTTGATCTTTTCCTTTTTTTTTCTGTATATATAAATAACACACTTGAACCTCCGAAACCATTAGCACCTAAAAGACAATAAAATCTCAAAAAAATAAAAGGATGAACTCCTCCTATTTACGAGTAATATTACTCTTTGGTGCCATTAATCTCTCCGTTTCAATATCAATAATAACCAAAGCTGCAACACTCGGCCAGGTGTTCCAGATCTGCAGGAATTTATGTCCGGGATGTGACCACGACTCCTTACAGTTCTTGTTCCGACACAACTTGGTCCGTGCCGCAAGATTCGAACCTCCTTTGATGTGGGACCGCAGACTCCAGAACTACGCTCAAAACTGGGCTAATCAAAGAAGGGGAGATTGTGCTTTGAAACACTCTTTCCAAGACGGAGAGTTTTCTCTCGGCGAGAACATCTACTGGGGATACGGCGCCAACTGGACTCCGGCCGACGCGGTGGTTGCGTGGGCCAGCGAGAAGAGGTTTTATCATTACGGCTCCAACACGTGCGACCCTGGCCAGATGTGTGGGCATTACACACAGATCGTGTGGAAGAACACGAGGAGGGTCGGGTGCGCACGTGTGGTGTGCAACAATGGTGGAATCTTCATGACTTGTAACTATGATCCTCCCGGTAACTACATCGGCCAGAAACCCTATTGATCCATCATTCATCTGCTAAAATTTTCTTTGATCTTATTTTTAGAAGTTATCATGACTTTTTAAAGGAAATTAGGTGGATGTATCGTCTATTTTACTAGAAAATAGATAAATTTGTGCGGTTTTGTGATACTGATTATGTTTGTATCTCTATACGTGGTTATTTTACTTGATGGTTGTAATTGCATTTACGGTTATTTATTTATATCCGTAAGAATGCCCAATATACAAAAATATATTAAAGATAATATATGATTTTTAAAAATTCCAATTGCAGACTGAAAAAAAAATATTGTTTGTACTTTAACCTTTAACATTGTCATATATGCGTTTACGTTCAAAATTTAGTAGAAACATGTTTGATACAAATATTTTTTATTTTCCTTTTTAAATATCAAACGTAAACTTTCTTTGGAAATTATCAAATCTCTATATTCATTATAATTTCTTCTAATAAATTTACGTAGTTGTTTTAATCTCTTGATGTACTCCGTTTTTACGTGTTTTTATCGTTTGTTTTTGATTTNTTTTATCGTTTGTTTTTTATTCTTTTATCAAGTCAAAATGTGTTTTTAGAGTCTTTTAGTCCTTTATCGAGTCTTTGCAGGTTTTAGGTCGCTTTGGATGAAAATGAGTCATTTTGGGTGCAAACGAACATATGCAGATGTAGAGTAGTGCAGAAGGGTCAAACGTTTGGCATTCGTTGAAGAGGTTGTCACCGTTGGATCACGTTCATATTTTGACACAAGTTAGCCACTAGAGTTAGCTTTCATTTGGAAGTGGTTTGAAGAGTTTCTAACGGTGCAATCGAAAGTTATACTGATTTTCGTGAAGACAAGTCCATCTGGCTCGCAAAAGAAGCATGTGCAGAAATGTCCCCAGATCGACCAGTCCACTTTGGGATCGATCGGTCTGCCTTCCATGGTCGATCCCAGCCCTTCTCGCAAGTCCAGATCGATCGGTCTCACTTGGGATCGATCGATCTCCTTCCCAGACGAAAATTGGCAATTCTGAAACTTCATTTTCTGCCCCAGAATCATCCTAACTCAACCCAATTCGACCTTAGACCTATATATACCTATTTTTGAGCCACTTGTTAGGCTATCCTTCATAC
>OVAY01001951.1:0-22656 GCA_900406395.1 Kernera saxatilis | reverse complement strand
TTGAAACTGCATTCTAAAACCAATAAACATCAAACAGAGAAAGTCCGATTTGACCAATACTGTTTTTGCAAATTGACAATCTTGTTACTTCTGAGATTATAATCAACCCCTGATGGGAAGACGTTTGTGTTTAGACATAAACCCAAGAAAGATTTAGAGATTAACCAACGAACTCAAAACGATAAAAATTCATCTAAATATCATCTCTGCACCAAAAAAGCAACAACAAATCATCCGGATGATTTACACATACCCAGTCTCCTGCCTTAAAAAACCAATGTCATAACTAAAATTAACCTTTTGTTTCATCTAGTCGGTTTCTTACACTTTGCGATTCTAACACAGAGAAATGTCTTCGAAGCTGGAGATGATACCTGAGATAGATTCGTGGGAATGAAACTACATGAAGACAACCTCAAATTTAGCACAAGGGTTGTGTTGAATGTGAGTACTTAGACTCGAGTTTCCCTCGAATTTGAAGTTATACAAAGCTTGTCGTTGAGTAAGGCCAAGCGGGTAAATCCGGTGTACCCTAAGCTCGTTGTCTCCTTTCAAGCTTCCAGGCCTTTCCTTCTTCCACACCGGCTCATGTTTTAAAGACTTGAACTTGGCGAGAACCGCAGATTCTAGAGCTTCCTGAGTCAGATTTTTACCCCTGGATTGGACAAGAACGGTATTCCGCTTAAAACACAATCCTGTGTTTGATGAAGTGGTGAACTACGTACGCTTTCTTACCTCAAAAAGATGGACTCCATCTCAAATCGGCCTCTTTCTCTAACAAAAACATGATAAACTGTGTCTGATCCTCCCCTAGTGCACTTGCAAGGTCGTTTCTTGAAATTAGGGCTCTTTTCTTCTTGTTCTTGAATCCTCGTGGCCAGGAAAATGCAGAGACGGCAAGACGAATGAACAGCAGCCATATCAACAAGTGCCTTGAAAGAATCTGAAGGACCCTCATACTTCCATCTAAATCACAACAGAAACATGAAGTTTTCAAGAATAAGCTATTACACGCATTTACAATCATCTATGGGAAAAAAACCGGACCTTAGTGTCTGATTATAAGCAGCAGGGTTAGCTGCGAGATACTTCATTCTCTTGGCAACTGGTTCCACATCTTCCATACTCTTAATGTGGAGGAATGAGTCTGAAGCAGGCGCAAATTCTTTTATATTTGGAGCACCAACAACCACAGGGACGGATCCTGAGAGAAAAAGTTGAACAAATTGCTAAGTTTCTATTAAGTTTTAATCAAATACTTCTGGATTACAAATACATCTTTGTCTAATGTATCACCAACAATAATTTGTCAGATATCCTCACAGAGAGAGACGGAAGCTAAAACATACCAGCAACTAGAGATTGGAAGAACTTCTCGGTGACATAATCCTCCTCGTTAGTGTTCTCGAAAGCCAAACTGAATTTGTAATGCTTAAGAGCTTCAACCTTGTCAACTATATGAATTTTATTACAAAAAACGAATCACATCAAACTTGACAGCTCGTTGATCTTCCAGTGTTTAATTTAAACAATTTTCTTAATTTCTGTGTTACCTTTTCCATCTCTGTTCCGATGACAACCACCATAAGAATCAATCTTGATGTTAGTCTTCATCAGGGCTTCAAGTGCTTGCAAGCGGAAATTCCGAGCACCACAATTAGAAATAAAAGCAGCTGCAATAGCCTTCTCGGTCTTAGGCTGTACTGGAGCCATCATATCATATTCAGCCCACGAAAAATACCCGACAGGAACATCTGATGATAGACTAGTGGTCATCACTATATCATAACCTCTCCTGATGAAGAAGAACATATACAAAGTCAGTACATTTATATACATTCTACCAAAACAAATGTCCTGAAAAACGCTAAGTACTGTTAAGATTGTGCTTACCCACCGTCGTGCCTGTGCGAGATCATTTTCTGGATAGTACTGTGCTGATTCCATGGAACGGATTATACTAAGAGTTCCAGGTTGATGACCTAATCCAAAGGCAGCATCTGGTGTTCTACCTGAGATATCTCCAAATGTACAATCGACAGAACACGATTGAAAGTCCTACCAATTGAGAGAGAAATGAAATTAATAACCCATCAGAAGCAGAAATTTATTTTTAACATCTATCACAAGAGAGAACACATATCAAAACATGTAGTGAATCCATTTATAGGAGATAGGGACTTATCATTCTTGCTCATTCCATGGTTCACATATTAGTATGATCAGGCATCAGGCAAAAAGCCTAAATTTTGAGCATGCACAGAGTTAATATTTTTTTAGTTCTATTTGACTAATAAATCACCCTTCTATAATGAGAAACTTTAGCCCAAAAAAAGAAAGAATGATCAAACATAAGATCAGCCAAAGTAATTGAACGATCCATCTTCCAGATCACAGAGGACTAAAAAGGTTTAAGTTGTGTGGCGTTTACCTTCTCACCACCGGAGACAAAAACTGGATCTTTTTTAAAATCCCTAGAATAAGTCACTGAATCTTCTCTCGTCAACCACTCCTCGCAGCTCTCCGTGAACAATCCGATCTTCCGATCGGAGTTCCTCGGCGAAGACTGCGACAGCGACGGAGACTGGGTGAAGAAATCGGTCAACGTATCGACTAAAGCGACTTTATCGAGCCGACCCAGAAACCCGATCTCGGCGATGACTACTAGAGCCACGCAGAATGGCAATAAATTCGACAATTTTCGCTTGATAGATGAAGAGGGAGAAGAAGACGACGAAGAAGAGCCATTTGCTACCGGCAATTCGTCGTGGGTAGCTCCAATTCTGGGTCCTCGAAGATTCGAGAAAACACCCATGAAACAAGAGGACGAATCTCGGTGAGGAGGACAAAAAAAAAGATCTGTTTCAACGAAGGAAGATTCTTGTAAATTGATTAAAGAGAAGATTTGGTAGTGTTGAGTTTAATGATGTTTTGATTTCCAGTGAGAGATTTGATTTAGGTAAAAGATGAGAAAAGTGAATAATAGTGTAGTATGTTTTGATTTTCCAGGCTTTGCTTCAAAGTCAGGCCTTGAGTGGAAAGCGATTAAAAAGCAGTTCCTCCGCAAGCAGTACGACCGCTTCATATTTTCTCCGTGAAAATTCACGAAAGTAAAAAAAATTGAAATTAAAAAAGTCTAAAAAACTGAAATGAAGAACCGCATGCTGTAGCATGTGAAAAAGGCGGTTCATCTGAAATGAAATGAGAGCAAATAACTTTGGGAAAAATGGCATTTAAATATCAAACTTTTAAATTTCGACCAATTTAAGTACCAACTTTTGAGTTGACCATTTAAATAACAAATTTTTACTGACTTTGAATTTAAATCACAAATTTTGGTTGACTCAACTATTTTAGACCCGTCGTTAACTTGACTAACAGATCGATTAAACGGGGTTAAAACCTCGTTTACTGTTTCTGTTAAACGAAACGACGACGTTTTGAAAACACCCAAATCCTCAAATCTCCCAAATCGATATCGAGCCTTTTTCAAAATCTCTAACTTCCCAAATTGAGTTCTCTCAAGACCAGAATCCCAGAAACGATTTTGACTCTTGCTTGAGATATCGATTTGGCATCGAAATCCCCTTTCCGATATATTGTCTCGCTTTTCAAGTCTTATTCCAATGAATTCCAGTTCTGAAACTTTTGGTATCAAAACTCGTGGTTTTGCCTTCAAAATGTATGTGTGGATTGTCTTGGTATCAAAACTTTTCTGCTTTTTCCTTCTTTTTCATAAAATAAGTTATTAATAAATTTTTTGCTAAAATTACCTAAACCATTACATTCTCCAAATTTTATATTCTAAGTTTTTTTTTTTAACAAAACATAATAAACTATTTTTCGACTTCGGTAAAATTAAATTCCGACGGATAAGTCGGCATATGTAAACTTTAACCACTTAACTAAAAACATTTCCACTTTTTGTCTCATATTTATTAGATATATTTTAGTAGTACTTTTAATTATCCAATATAATGAAAATTCGGATACTAATTAATAATTGATTAATCCTAACTACAGTCTAAAAAACATAAAAAATGGTTGAACCGCGCATACAGTTGTTATGGTGATCCAAACAAATGATGCGACTAATCAAAACGACATAGAAACTCTAGAGATAGCTGATGAAGATCTCATGGCGAACATCCGAGAAAAAATTATATTATGGACAAATCAAAATATTTGATATTAATTTTTTTGCTTTTGTTTTTTACCTATGTAATTTATTTAAATTTAATTTATGTATAATATTATCTATATATTTATAACTATACAAAATTCTTGTATTAATAAATTAAACTTCCTAAAATTAAATAATTTGTAATTATTTTTAATTACCAATTATTTAGAAGAACAATATATTTAATTGTATATTTATTTTTTGTTTAAAAATACTAAATAATGAATTGATAATTATACTTTTAAATTTTATATTGTAACTTTGGGTTTTAAAAATTAAAATTTGTATATTAGAATTTGTTTTATTTCTTAATTCAGTTATTTGATTCGCACCGCCAGATCCGTTTTCACCATTCAAACATATATTTTAGACCGCCAGATCTGCTTGATCCGCACTTGTTCCACCAAATCCGCTAGATCCGCACTTGTTCCGCCAGATCCGCTAGATCCGCTTTTTTCATTCGGAGCCTCAATGTACAAGTTTATGGTCATCGACGAAGCCACAAATTCGCCAACGTATTTTGATTTTTAGTTTTTAAATTGTAGTTTTGAGTCTTTTGACATATTTTACGCAAATTAAAAAAAATAAATAATTAAACATACAAAAATACATATATGTAAAGGTCAACTAGCCATATAATTACAGACAAAAAAAAACCATATAACTACTAATAATTAAATAATAATTGCTTAAATTCAATATTTTTTACTCTTTCCGTTTTCAAAAATTAAAAAAATCATAGAAAATGAATATGTTGAGTTTCAGAATTATCATATTTGGTAGATTAGTCACATGCCATACCGCCAACATGACATATTTGGTAAATATATCCTTATGACATTATTTCAAATACCTACAAATTTGAGAAGCATAAAGACAATAAAGTGATATAAGTTCAATCATCTGATAATGACATAATGTTGCCAATTTCACAAAGTCACTACCTAATACAAAATTCAGGAGACATATATATCATTAGAATGCAAAACCTGTAAAATGTTATCACGTTTATTCGAGTAGAAACTTATAGCATCTATACGAAAGTATCTCATAGAGTTTATCACATTAAAAAATAAATAAAAAAGAAATTAAAAGAAGAAATAGAGGGAGAATCGGTTCTCAAATTAGAGATTTTGAAAAATCCATAAGAAACTCACATACATGACACATGTCTTTTTTTGATTAGTTCAAATTCTTTTGTTGATATAGCAAATACCCAATACTTTAAAATAACAATTGAATATTTTATATATTGATAATTTTTATTTTTTACTTTTTTAAAATTCATAAAATAAAATTATCAATCTATCAAGTTCTATTATGCATAAGTTTAAATTATATATTAATATCAATACAATAATATTAATATTATATTGATGAAAAACTTCACGAATATCTCACTAATGTAGTTAAAAATTTGTAGTGAAGTTCTCAATATAAAATATACTAATATTATATTAATGAGATACTTGGTATCTCATTAATGAATATGCTCTTACATAATTGCACTACTTTTTACTGATTTTTCTACAAGTTTCATTAGTAACGCTGGTCGGATGTTGTAATGAAAGCATATCGTATAAGATTTTAATATTTTATATAATGCAGATATATCATTACTACACAATAACCCATAGTAATTTTTTTTTTTTTTTGTCAAAAAGTTTTCTATTAAAAAATACAGAAAATAAAAGGCTGTTTAATTACAAAATCAGTTCCATTTGGTCACAATTAACCAAGGTGAACCGAGAATTTTAGGGGGTGTTATTGGTTGTGTATGTTTAAGTCAATTCTACTATAATTAAAATAAGACAGATTTTTAAAATTTTGGTTCATTTAGAATGACTCATGATTCATTTTACAATCTATTGTATATGAGTTATCTTTAACTTTTAAAATTTATGGCAGTGTATTTACAAAGTATACATAAAATCATTTGGTTTGTATGATAGAATTGAATTCAATAACAAATAATAAAATAATTTCAAGTTATATATTGTATATTTTCTCAAATAATGTTTATGAACCCAACATAAAACTGTAATTTTTTTAATTATAAATTTGTTACAAATTATTATAAATTATAAAGGGAAAAGGAAAAAGAGACTTAGGTGTGGAAAAGAAGAAGTTAGATTTATAACGTGAAAGAGAAGAGAGAGAGAGAGAGAAATTTGAGTTGGATTTAAAAAAACGAAGGTATAAGGTGAGATTTTGATTGATATAATTTACACATGAAATTAGTTATTAATTCATTCAAATGATTTCAAATCAAATCAGTTGTGAGAATCTATCAAAAATAAATAACACAAGATTTTAATTAATTATTTCAAATCTTTAGTTGAATAACAATAGATTCTTAACTTTTTTAACGAAGATATTGTAATACAAGAACCAATAACATTAGATTTTAAACTCTTTTAATGAAAATATTTTAAATACAAGAACCAATAACATTAGATTTTAATAGAGTATTTAAAAGTAATGATTGAATAACAATAGATTGTTCTTGGAATTAAACTCTTTTAAAATCCATGATTGAATAACCTAAAATCTGCCCAGATATGTACTAACTTGAAAGTTAGAAAAATGCTACCTCAAAACGTAAAACTACGCTAACACATGAAACGCCACTTAAGATCGAAACCAAGCTTGGAGAATCTTCGAGCCCCATTTTGAACCTTTCCTTCTCAATGTTGAAGCTTTGTTACGAACACAAAGATCAACAATTCTGAAAATTACTGCAGATTGCAGAGAATGTCCATCATGAATACGTCGGTTTCTCTCCCTCCATATCATGAATACGTCGGTTTCTCTCCCTCCATATCATGAATACGTCGGTTTCTCCCGCCAAGCGATAAGAAGCAGCTTTCTTACTATTTTGTCCCAAACATGACTCGAGAATGGGCATTCGAAAAAAAGATGGTTGCGTGACTCTTGATGCTGCTTGCATAAGATACAAATGCTGTCCACATCTAGTCCCCATTGGATAAGTCTGTCCTTTGTAGGGTTCCTGTTAAGAGCAAAGAGCCAACAAGTAAAAGCATGCTTTGGGATTCTGAACTTGTGCCTTATTTCCTTATGCCATAGTAAATTGCTTATCTCTTTTTCTAAAATATATAGAATGTGTGTTTCGATTGTAAACATTCATACCTTCACTTCAACGAGAAATCAAAATACAAAGCTTTTCTCTGTAATATTATCTATCTACATGTCATCTTCTTTCCCCAAGTTATATCATTTCTACTTCTTTAGATTTATCTTTACAATATAATATAATTATAACAAAAAAAAACTCTTTTTTATTTTATTTGTAGTTGTAGAAAACTGTCGAGTGGTAGTTGAATGCTATGCTCCACAAGAAAGTGAAAATTTAATAGAAATTTAAAATTTAGCATTACAATATCAATGATTACATATATTTTAATAGAAATTCAAAATTTAGCATTACAATATCAATGATTACATATATTTATATATAAATAAATGGAGGTGGACTCTATCATGTTTTGATGCTCATTCTATACGTTGGTCCAACGTGACACAAAAGTAGACATTCCCTTAAATAATTTTATCTCAAATTATAAAGAAGTAGAAATCAACATTGTGACAAACCAATTACCAAATGAGGAGAGAGCAAATTTCCATATTTAGAAGTGAATTGTATTAAACTCGACGCAACAGTGTTGTTTTTTGGGGTTGCTTACATATAATTATTGCTTGGAACCAAAATTCGCACACCATGGGTCCCAAAAGAATCACACTACCCACCTCTCCCTTTTTCGCCAGCATTTATATAAAATAATAAATAATAATCTCAATTTTAAAGGAAAATATTAGTCGATTGTTAGAATAACAATAACATGATTGTAAAAGAAATTTGGCACATAATTCTTAAATTTTTTTGATTATAAAGATGATTTTCGTTGAATTGTAAAATAGGTTTTACGAAAATTTATTAAAGTGCGAAGAAAACTCCAATTCAATTATTCACCATTGTGAGAAGGCAGACCAACAACCACTAAAATTCTCACACGTTGCAGCCTCTTATTGGTTACTAATCAACGTGGATGTCAGCTTAAGCGACTATTTCTAACAATTAAAAAAAGTAAAAAATTTGGTCGACAACAATTAAATATAATTAAACAGGATATTTATTAGTTTATACCAAAATAATGAAAACAAAATATCTAAAAAAAAACCCTATTTAAGGAAAAAAAGCTTACCACCTTAAAATGGCAGTTCGTGTCGAGGTAGTAGCAAGCACACTTGTCGTCTCTCTCCCTCAAATCTTCTCGATTTTCCGCAATCGCCAATAACAATAGGTGAGAAAATTTTAAGCTCTCTTTTAATTTTATTCGGTTTTTTTTTTTTTTTATGAGGTCTGTCTTTGTCTGATCATCCCTTGAATTGTTATCCTTTTTTTTTGTCGGATTCATAATATCTGATCTGTGTTTTTTTTCTTCTCTGTATGTTGTAAATCAACTAGTTGTAATAAAGAAGTAACTTTTGGTAGTGAAATTAGAGTTATGAGTCTTCTTCTCCAACCTTTTTTTTTGTCTTCTCGAGGGTTTATGATCCGATTTGCTGTTCCTCTGGAATCTGGAATAGATCAGTCATTTTTTTTTTTGGGTTCTTGATTTATATTTTTGATTCATTCAAAAACTTTCAAGAATGGTCAAAGCTATGGATTTTGATTTTTTATCTTCTTTTTGTTTGGAATTTTTCTGAAACCAAGGATCCTTTTGTGTGTTCAGATACACACATATGTGACAAGAATCCAATTTAAACTCTCTGGATCAAACTTTGCTTATATGTTGATGATTTATTGCTTCTTCTGGGTGGAACTATAAACAGTTTACATATTCATATGCGCTTTTTGCTTTGGTGTTTTCTTGCTCTATACATAAATCACTTTTACCAAAAAAATGTATACATAAACACAATGTGACACATAGATGTCTGATCTCTTAAACTGGTTTAAGACTTTTTCCCCAATTGTCTGGTCTTTTGCTCTCTTATAGGTAAAGCTAAAAAGGATCTGATTCATTTGTTTTTGACCTGAAGAAGAGTGGTGATTCAACAAAGGAAGTATGGGTACTCGCATCAATTTCAACAACTTAGACGGCGATTCTACTGGAGGGAATGGGGGTAATAATAGCCGGTCAAAGCCATTGGTGAGGCAGTCTTCGTTGTATTCCTTAACGTTTGATGAGCTTCAGAGCACCCTAGGTGAGCCAGGGAAAGATTTTGGGTCAATGAATATGGATGAGCTCCTGAAGAACATATGGACTGCTGAGGAAACACAAGCCATTATGACTACTACATCTTCGATTGCAGCTGCGCAACCTAGTAGTGGTTGTGTTCCGGGAGGGAATCTTCTACAGAGGCAAGGCTCCTTGACTTTGCCTAGAACGCTTAGTCAGAAAACCGTTGATGAGGTCTGGAAAAACTTGATATCGAGAGAAGGTAGTAATCTGAATAGTGGGGCTGATGCGCCTGAGAGGCAACAGACTTTAGGGGAAATGACTTTGGAGGATTTCTTGCTCCGCGCCGGCGTTGTGAGAGAAGATGGTAACTTTACTCAACAGAACGATCACAGTGGCGGGTTATATAATAACAACGGTGCTTCTACTGGTTTGGGGTTTGGATATGGTCAGCCAAATCAAAACAGCATATCGTTCAGTGGAAACAATGGTTCTATGATCTTGAACCAAGCACCCGGTAAAGCAGGTGGAACAATGCAGCAGCAGCAGCAGCCACATCAACAGCAGCTGCAGCAGCCACATCAACAGCAGCTGCAGCAGCCACATCAGAGATTGCCTCCAACTATTTATCCAAAACAAGCGAATGTAACATTTGCGGCGCCTGTGAATATTGTCAAAAAGAGTTTATTTGAAGCCACGGATGGTCCAGTCAACAATAACAGTGGTTTTGCTGCTATGGGAGGAGCTGGGGTTACTGTTGCAGCTACTTCTCCCGGGACGAGTAGTGCAGAAAACAATGCTTGGTCATCACCAGTTCCTTATGTGTTTGGTCGGGGAAGAAGAAGCAATACGGGACTGGAGAAGGTTGTTGAGAGAAGGCAAAAGAGGATGATCAAGAATCGGGAATCAGCTGCTAGATCAAGGGCTCGTAAGCAGGTAAAGTGTTAATCTAAGCTGTTCATTACCGTATTCTTTTCAAGAACTTCGATATTGATTTCGATGTTCCGGTTAACCACAGGCTTACACCTTGGAATTGGAAGCCGAGATTGAAAATCTCAAGCAACTGAATCAAGATTTGCAGAGAAAACAGGTTTCTTTTCAACTATTTTTTTTTTGTTTTCTTGCTTCCTCTCATTATGCTGGCTCAGTTCTTAAACTAAGTTCCCGATGATGCAGGCTGAAATTATGAAAACCCAGAAGAATGAGGTAAAAACGTTTTTCCTCTCTTTATTTGGGAATACTTTATATTTTTCTTTGTATTTCATGTATTTACAACAACCTTGTCTCTACATCACCAGCAGGAACACATTTCCAGACATTTTGCGACTCTATTGTCTCTTTGATGGTAATGTCAACTGATACTGCTTTTTGAATTTTCAGCTGAAAGAATCGTCGAAGCAGCGTCCATGGCTGGCCAAAACGCAATGCTTGAGAAGAACGCTTACCGGTCCATGGTAAGAAAGCGAAATAAAAGCAAGAAGAGTCTGGTAATGCAATACAACACTAATCGAAAGGAAGACCTTAGCTTGGGAGACTAAAATGTAATAGAAGATCTGTACAGGAGAAATACAGAGACGCTTACAATGTAGAAATCTTTTGAGTTGAATCTAAGAGTGCAGAGTATGGGAACTTTCAATATGAATTCAGAATTTATATATGTATTAAAACTTTCCGATCCAGCTATAGAGAAGAAGTGACTAACTCAGAAAGAGAGTCCATTTATTGGAGAGTGAGGTAAACTCCGGCTGCAAAATGACCTCGAAGCTGTACTAGAAGATGAACCAAAGATCCGGTTATGGCTTCTTTGAAATCTCAAAACGGTTCTCTTCCTACTATCCTGGCCTATCTCTTCCTCAACCGCTTTAGCAAATCCGCTATGCAACGGATCACAGCTTTCACACAACAGCCTCAAGACTTGCTTAATCGATGGCCTAGAGCGCCCTTCTTTCTCAGTACACAATCTCACAACCGCCACAACCGCTTCAAGCTGTTTTCCTCCATCACCATCATCAATGGAGTCTTTGATTCTCGGGTCTACCAAATCCAGGTGTCTTGATTTCGTCACCAACAACCGCTGAGACATTTCCACAAGGTTCCTACCTTCATCGACCGCTCTTCTTCCCGTTATAATCTCTAACAACACAACTCCGTAGCTGTACACATCACTCTTCTCCGTCAGCTCTTGCGTTACTGCATACTCAGGATCTACATAACCTGAAAAAACTTGGATTTCACAGCTTTTAAAACTCAAGTCTACATCAAAAGAAGTAAGCTTTTTTGGTTCTGTATCTCTCTCCTGACCTGGGGTTCCACGGATATTGGTATTCACAGGCTCAAAGCAAACAGAGCCATCTCTAGACGTATGTGCAAGACCAAAATCTGAAAGCTGCGCAAAGAAACATTCTTGATTAGCCAAGTCCAAAAAAAGTAATGTAACCAGTTCGATGTACGATAGATACATACTTTGGCGACGAAATTCTCATCGAGTAATATATTGCTCGACTTTATGTCTCTGTGACAGAGAGGCGGATCACAGTAGAAATGAAGATATTCCTGGATGAGAGAACAACGTTGCAGCCAAGAACCAAAAACTGTAAAAGATTTATAATTAAACTAAAAGGGTATATCAGTTTACTTGAGGAAATGTAGATGTAAGGCTTTGAAATAGTTACCAAAGCATTAGCCACATCGATAGCGATTTTCATTCTTGTTTCCCAACTAAGTGGAGGCTTTTCTATAGCTGCATTGGAGGAAAAATAGGAAGAGAAGTTTCAACAGTGTGGATCTTTTAAGCTTAAGGTAGAAGAAGCATATACATACAATGTAGATGATCTTTTAAGCTCCCATTTTCCATATAGTCATAGATGAGGAACCTGGAAGATTGGGAATAAAATAAATGAGAATACTTTCTTTTTTTACGTTTTACATAAATGCAAAAGGTGAAAAACAATGTATGATTCTTCACCTTTCTTTCTTATTGATGCAAAAGCCTTTTAAAGCGACGAGGTTACGGTGATGTAGCTTGGCTAAAAGCTCTATCTCTCTGCAGAAATCTTGTTGAGATTGTTCAGAGACTTTGTTCATTCTTTTTATAGCTGCAACCAACCCATCGCTGAACTCGGCTTTGTAAACAGTCCCAAAACCTCCATGACCAATCACCGTGTTGAAATCATTTGTTGCATTTCTCATTTCCTTGAAGCTGAATTTTTGGAAAGGTGAAGAATCATCTGCAGAGACAAGATTTTAATAAGTCTCTTTATTTATATGATATAATACAAAAAAGCACTCACTTTGTATTTTCACCTTCATGAATCTTGAATACAGGCCGAGGAGAAGGAAGTGTTTTTGTTGATTTTCTATCCAAACTTTCGGATTCATCGAGTTCTCGGTTTTTTCTACGAATGAGAATTACCAGGACTACGAGCATCGTAAGAGCAACAGCTGTAACAACAATCCCAATGGTTGGAACCATTGTTAAGTGATATGGACTGTTGCTTTGACTTGGAGTCAATAGAGAATCACTGTTGTTTGGGCTAATAGCACCAACCGTGCTTGGAGAAGGTTCTGGACTTGCCAATGGTGGAAATGACTCTGTCGATATTCGAATGAAAATCAGAGAAAAAGACCAAACAAGATCACCCAAAAACCGATATGATGCTAAGAAAATTGCAGTCATGTATCTAACCTGAAGGAATGATAAGCTCTGTGACTTGAAAGAAACAACCAAGGAGTTGAAGAGCCGATGCATCGTCAATTCGGATTGCTAATGTAGCAAAAGTCGCATCACGACAAGTACTCAATGTAATGTTATTAGTCTCTGCACCTACGAGATTACGAAGGTAAGTGATACCAGAATTCAAACACTTCCTGCATTGGTATGCCGTCGAAAGTGGGAGTCTGCAATTTCTTGAAACATGTCCAAATTTTGAAGACTGATGCATCTGTGTTACAGTGGTTCGACCTTCGCAGTTGTACTTAACAAGGATCTTGGTACCCAAACCGCAGAAACTAGTCGCGTTTCTCGAGACTCCATAGAGCTCCATGGTTCTAGAGATGGAAGCAATGCAGGTTTCAGATAAATCTGATGCGACTCCAAGATTAGTTGACAAGTTAGTGTAACGAGCCACGGATATGGCAACAAAAGCGTTCATGTAGCGGCAACATTTGCCTCTGTTGGTTATGTTGGAGCACACAGAAGCTACTAGAGTGAAATTTGATGAACTAAAGTCTAATGGACAATCTGCAAACACACAACAACAGTGCAACATTAGTGTCTGAAAGAGAGAAGAATACATTGAAGTTTAACACAATGGATATTTGCTTCAAAACCTAGAAAGATAGTCCAAAAGTTTCAAGCTTTAACTTTCAAACCACAATAGCTTGAACAGACGAAGATTAAATCAGTGAGTTTTTATTTATTTTTTGCTTTCTCGAGATCTGTTTTCAATCCAAAAACAGAGTATTTGCATGTAAGCAACTGCTTCACCACCAAATTCAACAAATGAACCAGAACTATGCAAATTTCCATCGAAACTCGGAATCTAATGAAAGAAAGCAACACAATTTGTGAAACCCAGAAGTCCAAAATGTGAAAAGTCAACACTTTAATGAAAACTAACACAAGTTTATCCTGATTTAGGCGAGAACAAGATTAAGAAAAGAAGGTTTTTGAGAGAAGCAAACAGAGGAAAATCGAAAAAGACAAACCTGCTGCCATTAGTGAATGCAGTTGGGTTCCAAGTAATGCAATTAATGCCACCAAGAAAGCTTGACTATTCACCACCATGGCCAAGAGCAACGAGAGAGAGAGAGAGAGAAAGAGAGATTATTAAAAGGGCTAATGGAAAGTCCCTGTGATATGGCATTCGAAGGGTCTGTATACTCACACTGACAAGGAAAGAGAAAAAGAATCACACCATACCACTATTCAATTCGTGATGAAAAACGACGAAATTGAAAAAAAAAAGTCCCTAACTTATCATTTCCTCTCGTTTTCATCCATATGTTCTTTTCAAAACGAATAAAACATCCCACAATGTCATCATTCTAAGCTCTAAACAGTAAACACTCATGTTTAATTATTCGAAATTTTGATATAAGATTAGTTTCTCTCATGTGAAGTTATCTGTTTGATTGGTTTAGACTTTAGACCAACACAAGTGCATAATTAGTAGGATTAAAAGAATTTTGAAATGGAGGAGGTGAGGTCGCATGTTATATTCATCATAATCTTATTGTATGATGATGTCTCATGCAGTTTTCTTTTTAATTATTAAATTTGTTTGTTTTTACTCGAATTTACAGATTAAAAAACGCATCTACAACCGTTAATTCAGTATTATTTTTCTAAACAATAGTACTTGGGTGCTAAAAAGATCAATTATACTTTTGTCCTTTTCTTGGAGAAAAAGAAAGGTATTGTTTGTTTAAAAAAATAAACAAACATTTCTGAAGTCTTTGGTGAAGAGAAAGCGACACATGGATAAAATGGCTACATGGTTCGAGGGCTTTGGGATTGGTCCTAAATTATCCTAATTTTAGTCTAAAATTATCTTAATTTTAGTTTTGAAATAACTTCTTCATTTGAAATAACTTCTTCATTTGAAATAACTTCTACTGTTCTACATCCACTTCAAAAACAATGAAAAAAGCTAGCAATGTGAACCAAAATGCTCTACATAACGTTGGTGGGGTCTCACTCACATGTGCACACCCTGTCATATCTCATCTCAGACAGACCTCAACCGCAATATTTTTTTGAAAGATTTATAGATTTATTGTATGCAACTTTTTTTTATATGAATATTGTATGCATTTTGTAATACCATATACTGTAAGGGGTTATATATGATTATTTAGATTGTAGAAAGGGTTATACATATATATTATAGTAGAAGTGTTACACAAGTCATAAAGTTTGCAAAAATCCATAAATTATAAAAAGAAAAAGATAAGAGAGATCCGGGATACAAAAGATTTTACGAGTTGGAGCTGAAGTTTGGGTTTTTCAAATTACAAATTTTGAAAAACTGACAAATTTTGAAAAAGAAAAATCGTATTTTTCAAATTATATCAAAATGGTTCGTCCTTGTGCCAAATTTTCATGATTTATAAGTTACTAGTATTGTCCCCTGTGCTTCGCACGGGATATTTTTTTTGTTCGTTCTTATATTTTTTACTAAAATTAAAATGTTTACTTGTCCTTTTTTTTGGGGTTAAAATATTACTCTTCTATTAAAACACAAAGAGTACGACAAAAAAAAAACACACAAAGAGTAAGTAACGATGGTTTATATTTCAAAAGCCAAACGTTTTCTGTAGCTCAACTTGGTGGTGGCAACAATTCTCAAAATGTTTAGTCGATGGAAATTTTTTTTCGCATCGATTGTCTGACACTTAACTATTAAATTTTATATTTACATCTACATTAATATTTGTTAATATTTTTTTGTTTAATTCACATGATAGTAAATTTTATTAAATCTAAAATTATAGATATTTTTTTGGTACCAAAATTCACAATAGCCACAAACATATCGAGACATGTTTATATATTAAGTCCATAATTTTATCTAAAGGCTGTTCTAAATTAGTCATTTAGGGGATTTACAAATTCGATATGCAAAAATATGTTAAGCATAAAATGTTTACAACATTAATTAATACTAAAAAGGAAAAATGAAAAGACAAATCTTCTCATTTATTGGTCTGAGTTTTATTCTCTGGAAACCCTCTGTATGATCAAAACGTTTTGCATCTGACATTTATATAAAATACATGAGCAGCACGTGGGTTGGAGTCTCTTGGTCAGATGGAGTCTCTCTTCTCCCTCCCTTCGTCTTCAACCTTTGTCGACTTAAATCTAAAAACAGATCTTATCCAAACTTTTTTTGGATTTCTTTATCGAACAAAGAATCTCTTTGTAAGTTGGAATCTCTTCTCCTCTTCTCGTATTTTCTTCTTCTTCAATCTGCTTCAATTTTTCTGATAAACAAATCTCTTCATCCTCAACCACTTTAGATTCCTTTATGAAACATAGAGGAGATGAAATGGTGTTTACAGCCTCTTGGCCTTAGATTGAATGGAGCCGCTTCAGTTCGATATGGTAACAGCGATTTGTCTGCAGCAAACCAAAAAAAGAATTAAAAATCGTACAAACTGAAGATTAAAATGCTGCTGCTTAATTTTATCACTTACTCATTTGCTTAACAACTTTCATATGAACTCTAATTTATGCACCAGCAATGGGTACTTGCAAATTTCTGAAAGCCCTGCCATAAGATCCATAAGTTTTGCTGAATTTCTCCAAAATCAATCGTTTTGTACACAGTATCAATCTCTTCCCCGACTTCAAACTCCATAGCCACAATCCAATTGATGGTTCGTATTTCTGCAGAAAAAGAAAGAAAGTAGCAAGTCAATTGTCGGGATCAAAATCGAAATTATAGGAGAGATGAAAGCATCAACGGTTTTGCCTCGCAGAAGAAATAAAACGGTTTAAAGTAAGTTTGTAGGGGGAAAAATTGTTCTTGAAGTGATTCCAGAATTCATTTAAATATCGGTCGTAAGCAGTTCATGTAAGGTATGAGAAGGAGGTGGAGATCGTGGGTTGAGAGGCGCGAACGGTTGAGACCGATAAAACCCAAATTTTGCTATTTCTTTTCTTTTCAATTATTTCTTTCGTTTTTTTAACAAAAAAAAAAAAAACCTCTCATTCGTTTTAATCGGAAAAGAAAAACTGCTCTTTCAATTATAAATATTAATTATTTACTTTGAAATATTAAACATATACCACATGTCAGAATACTATTGGTCATGTATGTGACTTGTGCTTTATAAGATAAAGGATAACTTCGAGTTCGATTCATACCTAATTACCTATCCTGAATTGTTCTGTGCCGGACTCAAACAAAAATCATTTGATAAATAAAATACAGACAATTTTTTTTTTTTAAAATTGGTTGAAAATCGTAGCAGACTGGGCTGGATTGGGTCCATTGATTCTCTTAGTCAAATGGGTTCTATGGTTTTTATAGAACGAAATTAAAGGATTTTAAAAGTGGTCCAGTGATGAGAGCCATACAAATAAGGTAATGTGATTGCGTGCAAACTTTATAATGGCAACATTTGTCTTTTAATTTCGTCAAGACTCTCCTCATCTCATGTGTATCCTTAGCTAAAGATTCTTTAAGCTTCAAGCCATTTCCTCTAATTGGCTCTTTTAGAGGACAAAATTACGACTTTAAAAGATAAACCAAATTTAATTTTGTTAATATGTCTTTCCATTATCATTCTTGTGTTGTAAATAAGTTGCAAGCAAAAAAAAAACTAGGATGCTATTTTTATTTTGTACCTTTGAGTGTTTAATGTCGAGTTGACATGTCCATGAGTAAACTAGATTGGTAAATATATATTCAATCTCTTGCGTAAAATCTTTCAAGATAAATTGGTAATATGTTCAATTTATCAATCATGCGCAATTAGCTCAATTAGTTAGATATCGAGTGTTGAATAAGTCTTCCCAAACTCAAGTTCGAATAATTAGTTAGCTCTACATTTGGAAAACAAATACATTTATATAGAAAGAAAAAAAAATCTCTCTAATCATCCATTCATCATTATCCAAATATGGAAGAAAAAAAGAGCCATGAAAGAGAACCAGAGGTCTTTTAGAGTTTCAACATTGAAAAAGGCATAGTTGGTTGAGTTCTTCAGAGTTGTAGACCAATAGTAATTTCTCCATTCTGACTATATTGTATAAAATTGAAAATAAATATGTGTTTTTAAGAATGTAAAATGAAAGAAAGAGTGCGTGAAAAAAGAGGGAAACCAACAAACCCACTTTTGCAGAATTTATTATCATCATGTCTTCACCGACACGCGCGCATTTCCGTTCACTCTATTTTTATCCTTAAAAAAATCCTCAGATTATTACTTTTTCAGTTCTTTAATATGTTTCTTGGTCATAATAATAAGAATCTTCACGCAAATGCAAACCACCAATTCAATCCAACAGTGATGATGAAGTAGCTACTTGCTTCTTCTTCTTCTTCTTCTTTCATTTTGGGGTTTTCACTTTTGGCGAAGGAAACTATGTTTCAAAGATTAGTCTTCCTTCTCATTGCTCTTCTGATTCAATCTTCGCTCCTTTTTGAGTTTTCCTCTGCTCTCAAGGTAAGCAAATCTCATCAAAATCCACATCACTTCCCTTTGTGTCTGTCCTCTGTTCCGACAAAAAAACAGATGATATTTGTCTCCCTAATTATTATTTTTTTTTGGTTTGGAGAAACATATTGGTAATCATTGAAAACTAAGAAATCAGAAATGAGTCGTCTAAAGATCTTAATTTGAATAATGGGTATCGATGAAAAATCAGAATTATTGACATTTTTCTTGATTTATTTTGTTTTGGATGGTAGGAGGGAAAAACGTGTATACTAAACGAGAACTGTGACGCTGGATTACACTGCGAAACATGTCTAGCCAACAGTAATTTCAGACCCAGATGCTCTCGAACCCAACCCATCAACCCCATCTCCAAGGTTCACACTTTTCTACTTTTATCAAGTTATAACTATGTAGACCAATGCTCGTTTTAAATTGATAAAATCATCGATTTATTTACAAAAGGTAAAGGGATTGCCATTCAACAAGTACTCATGGTTAACAACTCACAACTCGTTTGCTCGATTGGGGGAAATATCAAGGACCGGTTCTGTGGTTTTGGCTCCTACTAATCAGCAAGACTCAATCACAAGCCAACTCACTGTAAGTTTCTTCCCTCCAAAATTAGTACAAAGTTTCAAACTTTGTAGGAAACCCTTTTGAAGATTTCTTGCAAAGGGTGAATCTTTTTGAGGGTTTGATGGTTATTATTGCAGAACGGTGTAAGAGGGTTTATGCTCGACATGTACGACTTCGAAAACGATATCTGGCTTTGTCATTCTTTCGGCGGAATGTGTTTCAATTTCACCGCTTTCGTAAGTTTTGATACATTTTTGTTTGTTTGTTTGTATGATCTCCGAGTCGTCATGTCGAAAATGATTGTGATTTGTGTTTTTTTTGGGTGTACAATGGCAGCAACCGGCGACTAACGTTCTAAGGGAGATTCAAGTGTTTCTAGAGAAGAATAGTGAGGAAGTTGTAACGATTATTATCGAAGACTATGTGAAATCGCCAAAGGGTCTCACAAAAGTATTTGATGCGGCCGGGCTACGAAAGTTCATGTTTCCGATCACTAGAATGCCCAAAAATGGAGGAGATTGGCCAACGCTTGACGATATGATACGCCAAAACCAAAGGTTGCTAGTTTTCACATCTGATAGAAGTAAAGAAGCAACCGAAGGAATCGCATACCAATGGAAGTATATGGTTGAGAATCAATGTGAGTCCTACAAGTGATGCAAACCGTATTATATTATGATTTGTATGACCATATTTTTGTTAATGTTTTAAAAACAACGCAGATGGAAATGGAGGGTTGAAGGTAGGAGTGTGTCCAAACAGAGCTCAATCAGCACCGATGAGAGATAAATCGAAGTCTCTTGTTCTTGTGAACCATTTTCCCGATGCTCCGGATTTGGTAGTAGCATGTAAACAAAACTCTGCTCCTCTCCTTGAATCCATCAAGACATGTTACCAAGCCGCAGGACAACGATGGCCTAACTTCATAGCAGTCGATTTCTACAAGGTATATCTATATTGGTAGACTGGATTTCGTCATATTACAACCTGCTATAACTAGTAACATTTTTGTATGTGTGTGTTGGTTCAGAGAAGTGATGGTGGAGGAGCTCCACAAGCTGTTGATGTTGCGAATGCTAATTTGATATGCGGCTGCGACAATTTCGCAGCGTGCCAGGTCATATTTTATATGTAATATATTCGAATCAGAAGTTGTTATGTAAAATTGTACAGTTTGTTAACAAATTTCAATATAATGTGCAGGCGGATGGGAAGTGTGGATAGTAAGAAAGACTGAGCCACTGGAGGCAACTCTCAAAGACAAAAGGCTTTGGTCATTGATTTACCAAACCGACCCAAACTTGGGCTTTCTGTGTTTGTTGTCACCTTTGTGTCTCATAAAGCTTTAGTTTAATGGTTAGTTATTGTTTTCTTTTTTATTGGGAGATTAGTGCAATGGTTAGTTTCATTATTCTAATATTCCTATTCATATATGAACCAAATACCGAATAATCCATACCTATATTGGGTTTTATATAATGAAAAACACAAGTGTACAAGAATGTTGAACACAAAATTTTCTTTTAAAATCTTTTACCAATCAGATTAGTACATGAGTTAATTCTAAAGTTTATTGGAACTCAAGAAGAGGAGAGGAAGGAGACATCAAATCTTGAGGCTTGGAGAGTAAGCGACGCATTAAACGCCACGCTTGGAGAAAGTTTTTGACAGTTAGTCAAAACGCAGAGCAAAAAGGATTGTTATTGCGACCAAAGGCTCTCTCCGAGACACCCAAGGCTTTGGACATTATCTCCACTTTTCCAATATAAGTACAAGAGGATTTCATCTCAAGATTCCAATGTGGATTTAAGGTACAGGTTCAACATTATTGTAAAAAAAAACTATAGCATGGTTTGTATAAAAATATGTGACTCAATACACAATAGTCAATAGGTGAGATAAAAATAAAAATAAAATAGTCAGATCATCAAATTTTAAAAGAATGGGGACTCGGAATGCTTAAGACCTTACAAACTTATTTGTTATTGCTCTAGAATAACATTGTATTTATTATTTAATGACAAAAGAACAAATGAAACGAAAACAAAAGTTGTCACTTGGTGCCGTCAAAACAAAAAAAAAGTTGTCACTTGGTGTGCCCTTTAGTTTCAATAATACATAGTTCAACTTGTTTCTTTACACTAGTTTCCAAATATTAGAGAAAACAACATCTCAAACTCATATTCACGAAAGAAAAAAATCACAAAAGGAACCACATAACTTGAGTAAATCCATTTAAGAAGCCCCATAACATGAATAAAAACACATAGCTACATGTTAGATGTTGAAGATATGTGACAATTGATAATTCATGTCTATATTTGCTTTGCTCCAATTACATTCCCACTTTTTTGTTATTGACCCCTATCTATATATTAATTAAGTTTGTAAATTCCTAATTTAGAATATTGGTTGAACTTGTCATCCATTGCTTTTATACTTTCTAAAAAATGTAATAGAAAATCGATTACATATATCTATTTAGTCTAGATTCTAGCTGTTGGATACTATGAACAAAAATCTAATTGTAGATCGATTTTAAGATATAAAGTAGATAAGATAATAGCGATATTGCATAGTTCAGAAAATTGAGAATCCATTAATACACTAAAAGAAGAAAGTGGACTATAAAATGAGAGATGCGTAAATTGTAGTGAAATAGAGGAACGTTTAAAGGGGTATTTAAAAGAAAAGAAAATGGACTATACATTATACAACAATGAAAGATACTTATATTTATAACGATGATCCGTAACTACACAACAAATGCATTTATTCAATTATATTGTACTAGAAACCACAATATATAACTATAAACACTTGGCTCTATAGTTTTCTTCACACATCATATTTTGAAAAAAAAAAAGGTTATAGATTCCGAATCCGGTCCGGGTTAAGTGCGCCGTAGGATACCGGAGAAGGAACTTGAGCTTCTTCGTCCTCAAATCGTTCTTGATCCAGTTTAACCTGGTTTGGGTTCTTACCACAAGGGACCAGAAATAAAGACTTGGAGTTAGGACAAGTATGTTTCCGCATGAAGAACTTAGCACACTCCCATGGCGTTTTCTGGTTTGGAAGATCAAGTATGCAATTCATACGAACGTCGAGAATGTTTCTCTTGATGAGTTGTCTACATTTTGGACCGACCTGAGTGAAGTAATTATAGGAGAGAGAGAGGTTTCTGAGAGAAGAAAGCTCGCATACGATCTCTGGTATGGTTCCATAGAACTTGTTATTGGCTAAATTGAGCTGTTCCATCTTGTCTAAGCAACCGAAAGAGTATGGTATTGGACCGGTTAAGCTGTTAAATCCAACATCGAAAACAATGGCTCGGTTTAGATTTCCGATTTGATACGGTAAGCATCCGGTTAACTGGTTATTCAAGAAAAGGACTTCTTGTAGGTACGTGATATTCCCAATGCTGTCGGGAATTGGACCCGTGAACCTATAATAAATAATAAATAATTTAGCTACTTTAATACTACCTCCGTTTCAATATAAATGATGTTTTAGAAGATTTTTTTT
>OVAY01001950.1:0-22676 GCA_900406395.1 Kernera saxatilis | reverse complement strand
ATTTGAAGTATAAAAATATCAATAAACAATATTCACATAATTTTTTTCACCCCCGTAGTACGGGCTTCGTACTAGTCGTACAATACTTCTTAAGATTATCATAAAGAAAGATAATAGTACACCTTGAACCTGATTCTTCAAATTGAAAACAAAGGGTGCGAATCAGAGGCTGATCAACAACAATTCTAACACGCACCCTCACAACAGGCAGGATTATTAGTTCGTATCGTGACTTCTAGAATTGGGCCTAATTTTTTCTCCCAATTCAAAAACAACTGAGCGATTAAGAAAATCAGATGGTATACCTTCAATATCAACCCATAAATCCATGAAGTGAAAAAAAAAGAAGGAAGCTCCCAATTAATCATTCAATATTTAAAAGACCAAAGACCACCATTAAGAACCTTCATCATATCAAATTCTAATTTGAAGAAAAATTATTGTGCCGTCTTGATGAGCAGCGCTTTCGATTCTATGCTCCATTCTCCAAACAATCAGAAGAGTATTTTGCATCGGGCCCAATCGTTGAACATCAGGCTTCAGCGGTTTCACAATTAAGCTAAGCCAATTAGAAGCTGAAGTTTTTGATTGATTATCCATAGAGAGATCTGCCGCCATCGGGCTTGTTTCAATGGATAATCTTTGAATGTCTTTCCAGAGATCCTTAGACGCCATCAAAACCACTTCATGATTCAAAGACAAAACCTCAAAACCCAGATAGACAATCTTGATTGATAATGTAACATCATACTTATATTTCACATATAACAATGTTATCCCACAATTTATAAGTTTATGGTGCTTAGACTTTTCAAATAATGTCGTCGAAGACGGGTTGTTACCAAAGTTATTCTTTATGGTGCTTAGGCTTTTCAGTTTATACAAATCGATTAAACCGCAGATCAACGAGGCAAAACAAGTTTTTAAATTTTCTATACACTCTTCAAAACTATGAAAATGGGGGAAAATCCGGTATTTCTTTTCGTTTACTTATTTTTTATACACAATGAATCTGATCAAACAATTTGACTGCAAAAATCAGTCATATCCTAGAAAGAAAAAACATTGAACCTAAGATCCTTCTGTATTTTGTTGTTGATAAAAAGGTGCAAAGTGGTGCACAACCAGTCACACCTTGCAATTTCGTAATTGAAATCTCTAGCCCAGTTATACATATTACCCACAATACATTTTAGATTTCAACATTTCATACAATAAATCGTTCAATCAACCAGATACGATTTCTCTACATTTCTAGAGGATCTTGTCATAGACACTTTTGGACAGCCATTTCTTTTACAGTAGTCGCTAGTCTCTGGAACACCTTCAGGTTCTGTCCGACTTTTCCCTGCGTGAATAAACGAGTTGTATCACCATTTTAAACTTTCAGCACATAATTAAGCAAAAATCATTCTAGTAAATCTAATGATTAGGCTAACCTCATTCAGTAATGCAAGCCTTTCTATGGTAGGTGACAATTTGCCACAGAGATCTGTAACATCTTGTTCTTCATGTGATTTCGAACCATACGATCCCCTTTCATTTGAACTAACAGATCTACAGATGTAAAAAGCGTTTAGTAATTAGTATTAAAGCGCAAGAGCAATCCGTATGATCATCATACATTTCAATGCAGAAACCTAGTCAAATATATCAATTGTTGAAGATAAAGTGGGCATACCTATCTTGGAGATGAATCAGGATGATATTAAGCACATGCTCGGCTAATTGTAGTAACAAGGTGATCAGCTGGTCCCTGTTACCCACGATTCGGCACATTTCGACCATAGCAATGTATCTCCTGAGGTTCAAGCCACAAGAACGTAAATACAGTAGTCAATTGCCTAAAGTATGGGTCTCTTCACGTGACATTACTTTCATCTTGTGTATTTAGTATAGTTGAATTTACCCATAATCATATGATACGAGAAGCCCTAAAACATTATTATCTATTTCAATGGCATGCATGAGCGGGCAGAAGAAAAAAATTCACTAACCTTTTATGTATATTGTCAGATGGTGTGACATATTCTTGGCAATCACACATCTTGATTATCGCATCAACATCTTGTCTAGAGAGCTCGTTTATGTCTCTAATCTGCAAATCATACATGCAATTTATATATATATTAAGAAAAAAACAAAAGTAGAGATTAGGGAATCTAGGGATTTATATAAATACTAACCTTGTGAAGGAGTAAAGACTTTTTCTCTGCTGCTCTGTCAAGAGATTCAGTCACATGTGAAAGAAGAGATGCAAGCAGCATCAACGATGGTTGCCGTAGTTTAATGGAGTTATCAAACGAATCATCTGAAACCTGTGGTGTGTGTGAGGGAATAGAGAAGAGACATGAGTATTTTACTTATGTTTGATTTGATTAAACAACTGAATAATGAAAAATGTACAGACGATATAGACGGAAAATAGCTACAACAGTATACCTGCAACCTCAGCGAATTTTTGGTCACCAGATAATATAAGTAAGAAGTCAAGCTAAATCGCAACTGAGACAATTTGAGCTCCGATTCCTTCTGTGTCCACAAGATGAGGAAAACAAAAGAGAAACCTAACGAATATTAGAAACCGAGGAACGGAACGACCAAATGCCAATAATGCTCATCCATGTACCTGAACTACTTGTCCTAGTCGCGATGAAATGGATTTCATGGGGGAGACGATGAAAAGCTTGCTCATCATATCAAACAGCCCTTGAACAAATCCAAATTCATCGTTCTCTTCAAAAGGCCAAACCTACAAAACAAGCAAACTTCACATTTTGAGGAAAACGCATCTAACTAGCTACTGGGATTTACAATTACGAAAAGAGGAGCAAAAAATTAAGAACACTAGCACGCCAAATGAATTTACCTTGCTCAATATTCCTACTGCAAGGATAATTTGCTCCATCAATAAATCATCTGCTTGAGTAAAGTCTTCACGAAGAAGTTGGTCAAAAAGAAATTGATGTCCTTTGATAAACTCAATGACTTCACGAACAATTTTATTTCTCCCCTATCAAACGCCCACAGATAAAAAACAGAAGAAAAATATTAATCATAGTTCACATTCCAAGAAAACTAGGTGACCCAGAAGAAAATCGACGACGATTTGTAATTAGAGGCGTCATCAATGTATATACTAGGGACTAAGTCAACAATTGCAACAGAAAATTCAGTAACATCATTCAAGTTTTCTACAATACGTCAAACAACAGTTTGGTTTTAATGAAAGAGAAATATGCAGTAATAAGGATTCCAATTTTCAAACAATCTAAACTCGATGTCTATCATTCAGTTCTAGGTGGTCTGTATCACTCTCACACAACGCCTTAAACAAATCACAAAGTCAAAATATATAAACTGCAAACTCCGAGATAGGTCCTAAACGATACTGGAAACATTCGCAAATCACGCTCACTAAACCAGGCCAAGATAATAAAAAAGGTCATCTAAAGAAAGGAGGCTGACCTCAAAAAATTCAGAGGTCTCAACCAATGAAGTCAGAGCAAACACCAATCTTAGGACAGCAGAGATTATTGTTCGTTGCTTTTGCACATCATATCCAGCATCACTCTGAAGTTTCATATCGACCCGCCTCATATTTCCCTGGAAGGTCCGTTTGGGGTTATGAGCAGAGAAAATATTGAGGTCGCATATAGAAAACCTGATAACTACAGATAACATTTTTACCTTAAAGCTGATAGCTTTACATGAGGCGATATGTTCCAGTGCACCCATGGAGAACAGAACCTGGCCTCCGGACTTTCCGTACTTGTGGCTAATTCTAAGTAGCAATGCGAATTCTGCTTCTAAGGTACATGCTCGCTGTTGTGACTCCAGCAAATGTGTTCCATCCTGGCCCCAATGATATTATAAATACACATGCATGAATGCAAGTCCTTGAAATAAGTATACCCACATATAAACCATCTCTCCAAAGTATGTAAACGAGTTACACAAGGTATCTACTCTTGTAATTAGCCACAATATGCTACCCTTATAGAAGATGTGACATGTTTACTATTCTATTTTGACGATCTTGCATAGATAAATATACTTTTGAGCTCGAATTTGCATGTGGGAACTCCTACACTTATGCAATTTAATCCATTGCAGCTGATTTATAAGTCAAACCCATATTATTTAATTACCATTAGTTACCAAAAGTTGCAACAAAGCAATGAGCTTACTAAAAGTATTCCACAATATTCATAGCAATGACCACAATCAGTAGTTCATACGATAAATACCTGGTAGGAGATATCACTAATGCTGCTAAGGCAAGACCGTATAAAACCTCTGCTCTGAAGCTGACTAAGAAAATATCTCTCGTGATCAATACAAACAAGAGCTTCCAGCACGTAAAGTGATATCATCATTCCAAACTCACTGCCTTGACATGCATCTTTGATTACCTGCAATTCATATTCTCCATGTGAAACAGTGCAAATGATTATGGATCATACCAATAGAGAAGTTACAGTTACCAGATCCAAGATGCCCTGAGCTTCTTTCTTTATTATAGCAAAATTGGCGCGAGCAAGGTCAGCCTGCTCCTTGTCAATCTGAAAAACAGAAAAAAATATGAACATTGAAACAGGGTCTGAACAAAAAAGTCTCGGCTAATCAGCAAACACATACCTTCTGGATATCCAAATCTTCACCATCTTGCTCATTAAGCAACAAGAACTGCACGACTGATGTTGGCACATCCAGAGCAATCATATGCTGGCAGTACTGGAAATAACTCAAGAGCAATGCATATTGGCTGAGGGAGAAAGGAAAATGTGTTACGAACGAGAAAAAACTGAAAACAGATCATCTTGGCGGAATATGACTTTGTGTTGTATTATAAAGAAAGTACAAATGTAAGTAATGGAACTTAGAACCATACCGCCTTCTCAAGGATTCTGATGACTCATGCCTTAGAATTGCCATAACAAGTTTAAATAGAACCGAGTGGCAAGCACCAGCGGATAAATGTTTTACCATCATAACATCTAGACAGGTCACTGTGTCAGAATTCAAGGCACCATGAAACAAAAATCTGTCATCGCGAAGTTTGGCAATGCAGGTAAGGGCGACCTATTAAAACCTAAAAGGTTAGTACATGGAAAGCATATTTATATAATAAAATTTACTCAAAAGCTAAAATCCACCTGAGTAAGTACAAACGCCATTTTTAATGAACAATCTGGAGAAGCAGAGGCACTAAGAGAGGCATCAAGTATCCTGCCAATGATCAGAGAAGAACAAGTCATGCAATGTCAACAAAGCTTCACAAGCAACTAACCTCTGGCACAAAAGGTACTGACCGGTACAAAATTTCAGACCGATTATCCAGAGAAGAT
Organism: Kernera saxatilis; assembly: GCA_900406395.1. NCBI lineage: Eukaryota > Viridiplantae > Streptophyta > Magnoliopsida > Brassicales > Brassicaceae > Kernera > Kernera saxatilis. The sequence goes on along the minus strand of OVAY01001950.1, from coordinate 17,325 downwards.
ATTCTTCTGCAAGCAGACACCTAAAACAAAAAAAACAGACGCAGCACAACACATAAGATAAATACTTGATTTTTTGAAAGAATGGCACACCCTCAAGATACTAAAGCTGATATGAATTTTTTAAGGAAGCAATCAAACCTCAACAATCTGAGACCAGCCAGCTAACATATGAAGTTGGGCAGCTTGCTCCTCAAGGTTTCGGTTATATTTCCACCCCCATTTCAACAGCTGTTGAATTGTCTCTCTAACTTCATTAAGCTCAGCAGCATTTGGAAAACTATCTACTAGGGGAAATCCAGAATGTAGTTTCTAAACAAACAATAGACTTAATCAGCATAGATAATTTATTGCAGGAGAAACATTAATGTTTGTTGGAGTGAAGATCTAGTGTCAACTATCACAAGAACACACCTGCCAGAGTTTGTTGCTGAAGGAAGATAGATCAATCAGGCGATCACCACGCTCAGAATAATAGTAGATACTACCGCTAACAGAGGTATCACGGTTACCAAGTATGTCCTCCACCTGTAATTAAAACTCCATATTCAGAGCAATAAACGCAATACAGATATACCGCGCCATATTTCTCAAGCCTTACCAGTGTGTCATACTTCTGGCTTGACACAATTTGAGGAAGCTGCATCGAAGCATCAGGAGATCTAAACTGGATGATTTCAAGCAACGCCAATACCTGAACTCAATCCAAGGAGAAACAAAAGTAAGAAAGCAGCACCCATGAACAACTTCAAACTAGGAAGAAATGATAACATGTACAACATTTTCAGAAGTCCAGTGAAAGAAATTGTTATTGAATGAAAACAGGACATCAATAATTATTAAATACTACTGTTCAAGGAAAACTAACTGTTGAGAGATGGTGCACATCACATTGAAGGCAACATGCTGCTAACTTCAGAAAAAGTGGGGCCAGTACAGTTATTTTGTATCATGCATACATGGTCTCATAAATAAGATGGTAGACTCTCAGACCGATGCTAAACATGCAGAACCAATGAACATACTAACTAATAATCATTTGCACAGAACAGCAGCAAGGGTAGGGACCTAAACGAAAGAAGTAGGGATAAAACTAGGAAGTTGCCAAAGTCACACAGTAAAGCATAAAACGCTGGAGTTTCTACACTCACCTTACTTTTACTGATCGAAGTAGTTCCAGCATAATCAAGACCATCCTGAGGAGGATATGTACTGGAAGGAAAAAGTTCATTCCCTGCTTCAGTTACCTCCCGCCCAAAAAGATGAGAAAGTATGCCCTGACATGCGTCTAGGTGAGCTGAGCTGCTTCCAGAACCAGTATGTAATGCAATAGCTAGGAGCTTTAACAGCCACGCCCTCTGGGAAAGGTAGAGATTGAGAAAATGAGATTGTAATAAATATTGATCATGTCATTAATCTGTTCAAGGAACACATTCAGATAACGGAAACTAGTACTAAAGAAAAAAAAAAAAGAAAAAAAAATAACATTGCGTGTATACAGTATTTTTAACCACAGATGACAGAGAGCATAAACAGAACAACACAGGAAAACTTTGCCAAACAGAAATTACATATATAAAACATAACTGGAAAATAATCTACCTACATGAATTCTAAGGCGACACAATAAAAAGAAATAGTGCATATATGCAGATTACCACTTTTTCGTCTATGAAAATCAGCCAAAAGAAATATTGGGTATAGGCGGTATCATTTTGGACATGGAAGAAAAGAAGAAAAACTATTGTGGTGGTATGATCATAGATCTGCTGAGTGAACAAATTTAGGCAGGATAGGAATGAAAAGAAGAAACAAAAACAAAATAGCCTAGGGACATTCTACCACCAAAAAAAGAAGAAATATTGCATATAGGCAGTCAACATTTCAGAAAAAAAGTATCAGATACAAAAATGGTTGATAGCAAAACTGGTAAATACTATCATGAAACTAAGCAGATACCTGATGAAGGGAACTAATACGGAGCGCCTGGCTACCACTTCTTTTTGGAAGAGGAGCAACACCGATGGTATCGAGATGCTGCAACATCAAAGCATATAAGAAAGTAAGGAAGAGTAAAAAATAAGTGTCAGTTGTGACGTGGATGAGGCAGCCAACGAGGACAGAATGGCATTGTTTAAATATAAGGAGAAGCAAATCTGGTGTACCTGAAGAAAAAACTGATATTTTTTGCTGCTCAAGAGATCCATGGTCGGACCACTAGTTAAGGGATCCAAATTCAACTCACACAAAAGCTGCGAAGAGTATAAGTTAGGGTACAAAAGACAATATACCAACTAGAAATTCGCTTCTTTAAAAAGACCAGATAGTTATCATCCTGCATCAGCATGGCTCACCTGAAAGCCAAACTCAAAGAGTAAGAAGTTTATATCAGGGTTTGGAAGCTTCTCCAGCATTTCAAGAATGACCTTCATACAACTGCAGATTACAAAACAGAAATGAGATTATGGTTGAAGGAAATTACAATGCAAATTACTTCATATCCTGCTTACAAATTACAATCAAACCTGTAGTGAAACTTAGGCTGCAAAACTGTCCCTTCCACGGGGGCATCCAGGTCAAACTTAAGCAGCAAATGTGTGATGCTTGGTGCAGGCCGGTTGATATTATCAACCAGAAGCTACAAGTGTTATGGTCATATCATTGAGATGATAAGGTGTACGGATGAATCAATCATGATGGAAAAAAATAGATAAGACCTAGCCATAGGGCACATAGTATGATCTCAAGTGAAACCGTCAATTAATGAAACTAACCTGCATGATAAGGACCCCTAGATCATCACAACTGTTCTCTACAACGTCACCCTCTTCTAGTCGTAGCTCAAGGCAGGACGCATAATCCTCAACCAAGGAATTCGCAGCATTAATTTTGATCAGCATGGGGACGAGTCCAACTAAGCGAGAACTGTCATCAAGAGTATGATTAATTAAAACCCATGTAATTCATATAACACAAGGTTCAACTAATTATACAAAGCAAAGGAGAAACAATCAAAAATCCAAAAGCCTGGGGATCTAAAAGCATTTCATAAAGGTATTTGCTAATGCAACCTGATAAAACAAATTACATGTGGTTGAACAATCTACAGAGCAATGTGAAGATAGTGGCTCAAAAAAATTTGTTACCACCTTAAAATGTTCATCATTTTGATGGAAGATCGCTGAATCTGAGGAAGAGAATCATATCTGACATACTCCAACAAGGTAACAATTTGATTATGATCTTGAGAGAGAATTATATCCAACGGCTGCAGCAATAACAGAAGTGAACATTAAGTTACCTGACCGTCTTGTGCCTAACATAAAAATAGAAAAGTGCATGCAAAGTTCATGCTGATTGAGCTTTATGAAAAAAAACATTGTTCAAACTATAGCCGGTGGGTGGAACTCCAAGAGTCTTCAAGCAGTTACCAAAATTAACAACAGCGTCAAGTTTCACATTTTACACCAGGTAACCCAATAGTGGAGTAAAGATAAACTAACTCAAGTACAGGTTGGGGAATGAATACTATTTATTGCTATTAGTCATGTAGGTTATGATCACAACAATAAAAGGGAATTGCCAGAAGTTTTCTACTCTTCAGCTTTGACTTGAAGTTAGTAATCTCAATTGAATGGTATACTGGAAGATACAACTGCATTCTCACTACATATTAAGGAGTTTGAGAAATTGGGTGATATACAAAATAAACCTTCGATGCATCATAAAAACAACAAAAGTACCTGGTACAGCGGACGCCAGACATCGGAAACAAGTAAATCCTTCTCAAAGACGAGCAGTAATATTTCCATAGAAAGTTGTACAGCCTTTTCTAAGATCTTCCCATATGTTTTAGTCATTCGCTCGCTCATGATGGAATTGACCCCAACCTGAAGGACACCCATAAGGTTCCTAAAAAGAGTTTTCCCACTCATGAAATCCTGAAAAAAAAAAACAAAACGTGTAACCAATTATATATTGTATACAACATGTCTACTTGAGAGGAGAACTGTGTTTCCACTGTGGAACAAGAAAAATAAAGAAAAAAATTTAATTAATACTTTTAGTAATTCTATAACTGGTAGCTGCGTTTGCAGTGAAGATGTTTCCACTGACACCAAAAACTGTGGATGCTCAGTAAATCCATCAAGATCCTCCTCCTGAATATCATACATGCTTAAAATCCTGAAGTGAAGTGCAGAGAAAATGTTAGTCCAGTCTTCAACAAAAATGGTGACCTAAATGAAAAGTGATGGAATTTACAAGCATATAAACATGTTAAAATATGTCCTTATTTCTGCTAAAAATAAAATCATATTGTGGACTAAGCAAGAATGAGGAAAGTATTGAAAGCAGAAGCTTACATGTGAAAATGTTGAAGGCTTGCCACAACCAACTGCCACTTCTCAGAAGGATCTGAATATGCCCTCTGAGGAAAAGGGGCAAATACATGATCATAAACGAATCTGAAGATGCCGATAAATCTACAAAAATATGTATATAAACGTTAGACCAAGAAAATACGATGACTAAGATTCATGTATAAAAATATGACAATCTAAGGCTACTTACCTACGCCCACGATCAGTCACATCTTTCTCTCCAGCAATCAGAGCGTTAATAAGATTAAGGAACGATATTGTTGAAGGATATTGTTCTCTCCTTGCTTCAATTTCATTTAACTCAAACTGCATATCATAGACCTGCATATAAATGAATCCTCATTAGGTTTCAAAATAAGCTAAAGATTCTCTCCACCGGGAAAAACAAAAGCTGCATCACACAATACATGATATACCAAGTTTTACCTACTCCGAACATAGCACAATGGGTTAGTAAGATTAAGGGACATAAATGAAAACGAAACTTTTATCATTACGAAAATCTTTCACACTTGGAATATTATGAAGTTTTTTCAGGAATTAGACAAATATCAATATTTTTTGTCACAAACAGCAACTTTACATAGCAAGGAAAAAATGATATCAATCATCTTTGCAAGATGAAAAACCCTCTCTAATGCATAAGTAAAAAATGTTAGAAAGTCAATGCAGAGTAAGAAAATTCTAATCAATTCTCAATAACAATAGAAATATTAACTAAAATAGAGTTAAGATATCTACTAATAACCATCCTTTTGAAGCGATGCACTTACTTGAGAAGATTGGTCACTCTTTCCAACTGTTGATCCCACAACAACCGGCAGATCATACTGCTCAAGAAAAGCCCAGATAGAGTCCCTCATTTCTGGAAAGACATAAACAAAGGCAGTAATGGTCTTCCTAAGAGCACCCTGCAGAAGAATACAGTTACCATGAACACAAGTTAAATAGATACTTATACCAGATGCTTCCACGGATCATTTGTGAGTCAGAGTGTAAGAGGAAGAATCTCCAGCATGCCACTGACCTTGAGATATGGAGGGACGTTTTCGTAACCAAGAAGCTTAAAAAATGGTTCGATATCAGGAAACCAATTTTTCCTCTCAGTAGGATTACCATTCTCAACAACCTGAAGAATATGAGAAACACACTTATTGACCAGATCAAAAATATCTGCAGTTCAAATATCAGTCTCACAGAAGAGAAACGTTTGCAAAGATGTTTAAACAACATATTCCTCTATCCCTCCCAGGCTGCAAGGATGTTCAAACATCAGTTTCACAGATGACAAAGGATCCATTTGAAGAGAGAAAGCACTTAGGTAAACAACTAGAACCGAACGCAGTTAAGACAAGTTCCTAGGCACAAGCTGAGTTATCTTAGATAAAAAGGATATTAAATGTGGAATGAAGGTTAAAACAGAATATATTTGGAACAATGTTATTAACCTTCTGAAGTACATTCAGATATGCAACAAGTGCTTTTGCATCCCCCTCCAGGAACTCTGGCATCATGGTTCCAGCAGTTTGAAGAGACTGCTTGAACTTATCATCGTAAATTCTTATGCAATCAAACAAAGTGGCCCATCCTATACTGCGAAATGCTGTACCCTGGAGCAACTCATAAACCTTAGAAGCACCCTCTTGAGTGGAAGCCTGGAAATAAGTAAAGATGACAGCAAGGAAACTCAATGAGCAACCAAGTAAAAGAGGTCCCGCCAAAAAAACAATATAAAGACTTCTCATACCAAGGTACACAGCATTTCCAAGAAAGCCACAAGAGTTTTAAAATTTGTGTGGTCCTCGCCGGCAAAATTCACAAATGTCCACAAGACATCATTCCCAGAGAGTAGCTCAGGTTCCTTCTGCAAGAGGTTGTAAAGATCAAAAGACACACAAGCACGAATATGGTATGAAAAACGTAAAAATGATCTCGAATTCTGAATGCTCACTAATTTGCTTTGAGAAACAAAATAAGCTACGAAAAACATATGAACAGAACTTACCTTCGAGATACCAAAAAAAAACTCATTTGTCATACATTTTCTTGAAAAAAAAATAACAAAACAAAAATAAAGAAATAACTGTGAGCCTTGGTAGTGATTCTTACCTGATAGATTTTGCTTACGAACTCCATTAGGGAAATGAAGGGCAATGGCCTGTCAGCTTCTTCAGTCTGCATGCTGCCATCAAGTGGATCACATGTTCGGTACGAATTTAGAACACTCATAGCCATGTCCTTTGATTCCTTCACCTGGAAAATAAGAATGAGCAGGCTTGACGCAAGAGATAAACATGTAGATGTGCCATTGTACTTGTCATCTTGGCTCATATATTCAACTTATCAGACACTATCGAAACATCTGAAAATAGACATAATTTTCGGTGCAGCCATCAAGATTTGAAGTTTCTATGCCACTCATATCCCAAAGTGAACAAGCTGAAATTTCCAGAATGTGTGACTGATGAATCAAAAAGTTACTCCTCCAAATATAAAGCTATACTACCAATTTTCGTCATAATTATCAGACCATGAACCTAGGGAGAAAAAATTACCAAGCTTTACATGGTTAAGGTGCCCCATTAAAACTTTGATCACCAACAGATAATACTATGCAAATGCTAGGTAAAGATACATTTATTTAAAAAGGTAAAAATACTGAACAAACCTTGTCTCTTGCGATCGGGTGAGATAAAAAACAAGAGGTTAACTTGTGCAGATATGCATTATATATATAGATCATGTCCTCCTCATCATTCTGCATGTAGCAACTAACAAAATGTCAACTATTGATAGACCCACAAGGGGAAAACTGGGTTGAATAAGCAAAATCATAGAGATTATACAAGAATAAATACAACATCCAAAGAGGAACTCACCGAACACCAATGTAATAAAATTATATTCTCGAATTACGAAATCATTATTAAACATACAATGTGGTTTGAAGCAGAAAAATCAGCATAAAAAAAAAGTGGGAGTATCACATTTGGGAATGACTAATCAAGCAAAGCCTGGATGCATGAAAGGATAAAGGCGGTATCCATACAGGCCAACACATAAAACAATTTTAATGAAACAGACAATACGCACTACAGTTGTCATTGATGAATATAAACACCGTAAGTACCATTAAGAAATAGCTCTTTTTCTCATCCAGTCATGATCCATGCATAGTAGCTCATTCAATACAAAAGCCCACCAGCTAAGATAACAATATCTGAACACATCTTCAAGAAAAGTATAGGAATTTAAACATGTCATTCACTAGCTGGGAAATCAAAGTAATTCTTCCACTAGCTGGAAAATTTTTGCACTAGCTCGTCAAATGATATTAAGCGCGCACACAGAATTCCTGGCAATGATGTTTCAAATTAAAGTACCTGGTAGGCTGCAGTTTGAAGAACATTATCAAGCAAAAATTGAAACACATTTTTTGAAAAGATGGACTCTAAGCAGGAGCATATGTGCCCCATATCTGTTGTTGAAGCAGTAGAAATTGTATCCATTCCAGATATTCCATCATATATCAACATTAAATGCACAGCCCAGGCAAGCCTTATGCCACCAATGAAGCCATCAGCTGTGAGGTCACTGCTAGAAGCTATGACCTGAAAGGTGATTAGGACGTAAGCACACCAGAAGTGTCAGTAGCTAAAGGTTTATGGTGACAGGGAGAAGAAGCGACGGAAAAATGTAACGACTTGTCTTACAATATCCTGAAACTCTTTCCTAAACGAAGCATCTTGAGATATCATAGAGGCCTTATCAGATAGTGCGCTGATAGCATCTGATACGAAGGTGATGATGAGAGAAAAGAGAAGACTAAAGGTAACCTGCAACAAAGAAAGCAATAATTTTGCAGAAAATAAAACATTTTAAAATTAATAAGCAGCGAAGGAAGCAAGCCTCAAAAGCTTCTACGTTATGAACAGGATTAACATGAACCTGATAACTTATGGTGTCATTTCCTTGAGGTAATTGAGCTGCATTATCTTTTAAAACATTGTATATATCCTTCACATCTTTTGGACCTGCCAAGAGCAAACTTGTTAGAAGCACGAAATGAAATAGCAAATGTCCTCAGAGCAAAAACAAAAGATATAAAATAAAACGAGTGTTTTCATCCTATGAATAAACCATTTAATCAATAAAATAAGAGTCAAAATGTTTCAATTATTTATAAGTGAGATCATAACAATGGAGGATGTATATCAAACATCATGTCATATGATACTCAACTTTCAATCAAACATTCAAGCCCATTCCATGCATATCTACACAGACATAGCAAATATATATATATATCTTATTCATAGCACACTGAGCAACAACCTAATAAGTCAGCCACATGAAGTGTCCTACAAACTTAAAAACCACTTATCACTAATTTCACTTACTATAGTAATGGTATACAATAGAACTAACGAAAAGCACCATATTCAGCAACTGAATTCTTTAACAAGTGGTATTCTTCTTGCAAAAGCTTCTGAAAATGACCAAGCTTACCAGGTCTATCAACCAAAATTGAAAGAACAAGGCAATGTCCCAAGATAAGTCTTTCCCTATGAACAACAGATCTTCGTTCAACAAGAGCACCTCTTGAGTCAATAAGGTATCGCTCACATAAGGGCCCACCCAATCCAGAAGGTTCCTCCCGATTGAGTTCCTAACAACAAAGAATTTGCTATCATGGCAATCATAACATGATAATGCCAAAGAAAAAAGAAATCAATTCACAAGATCTTCTAAAAGGATTTTCTCTACATCTTATATTTTTAACTAGATTAAAGCATGCTTTGGCTGCAAATGTTCAGCTATAATGATCATTTTTCGTGATGTGGACAAAAAATTTAATGGTCTAAATACCTTATGTTTGCACAATGATTCAATGTGCACTAAAGTAATAGTTATACACTTCAAAATTTGAGAAGTTTGGAAAGTCATGAACTAATTAATCAGAAAAAGATTGTTAAAACTCTAAGATCATTAGAAACAATTGGAATGTAGATTGTTAATACCTTTATAAGATTAATCAACCGTTGTCTAAGCCCAGCTTTTATCAGATCTTCTAAGAGTCCCTGAATGTCAGCTATAAGATCAGGTTCAAGCCCCTGGTCCAGAACAACTGCCTGTTCAACCAAGAAAAATGGCAATGTGTGATGATGCAAAGAACAATACGAGAAAAAAGCCAGAAATATAATAAGAGAGTAAGCTACCCTCAGGAGAGTATAGAGCGTTGATGTAAGATCTCTTCTCCCTGTATACCATAGTCCTGTTGCAAGCCGTTGAATCTCAAGTGGATCTCGTCCCATCAAGCCCCACTAAGCACAGGATAAAACATAAGAATATATCCCAGAAAATAACTCCAGAAACTTTAGAAGCAAATTGAAGGGAACTGCACCTCCTGATTTGCAGATACAAGCAGATGAACAGAATCTATCTCATTTAGGTGAAGCTCATCACTCAGTTTCAAGCTCTACAATCAGTAACAAAAAAAGAAAACCATGGTCCATTAGATATTAGTGAACTGAGAGTCATCTAAAGGCAATAGCAGCTAACCTTTTTGTGAAGCAGTACGATATCAACCATATAAATCATCACACATATTTTAGATACTAGGATAATACAACGAAATAGCAATTAACCTAAGGTTCTAATGTTCTAATGTATGCCAACCGGTAGATTCAACAAATTTCCCGGAGAAAATAGAATCCCTATGAAAAGACAGGAGCAACCAACCGCATTCTAACATATCAACATGGTAAAGAGAACATCGAAATTCTGCCATCTCATTCATCTAGTTAGATAACTATTCACACCATTTCATTCAATGCATCCACAAGGTTGAATCATAACTAAAGAGAGACATTGCTTTAATCAGTGTCTATTAATCGTATCTAAATTCAAAAAATCTTAACCTCCATGAGACCAAGAAGATGCCAAAACATGTCTTAGAAACAACTGTTCATCAAGAAGCAATGGAATCTAGAAATCTGAGAAGCACCAAAACACTCGTCTCCGAAAGTCCAGAGAAACACTTACAATCGCGACATCTTGGTCATCCAAAGATATTGGCAGAGAATCCGGAAGTCGAATCTCTCGGGACTGAACTTGCGCTCTATCGGACGGCTTCGGAGGCTGAAACAGATAAAAAAGAAAAATTCAAAGCAACCCAAAAAAAAAACCAGAAAAGTTGAAATTCAAAAGCCAATGGAAGGATCCAAATCGAGTACCGGGAAAGAGAGAAGGTTCTGAATAGATGAAAAGGAGTTTCGAATGGCATGAACGAGTTCGATCCGTTGCGTAGGAGTTGGCCGTGACGTTCCGAGCAGCGAAGACTGTACTATGGCCACTAACTCCTTCGGCGACACCATTATAGGTAACAGAAGAGAGATATTAGGTCTGGAAATTGTGGAAGAGAAGCGGAAGCTGAAGCTGGGGGATTTCTCCGGGAGGATGGAATCGAGGAGAAAGGAAACACAAAAACCCCTAAGAAAAACCCTAAACGAAGACGAGCTTGTCCGCTTTTTACACAATAAGCGCGCCTCGAGAGCTTTTAAGATTTTTGATGATGAGCTTAATATCACTTCATTTTTTACTAGTAATAAAAATATTGCAATTAGCCTCCGAAATAAAGGGTGAGGTTTTTCTTTTTTTCTTTTTTTTTTTTTTTTTGATCAAAAAAGGGTGAGGTTTTTCTTTTTTCACTTAAACCACCGTAACCATTACAACAGTTCAAAAAACAGATAAAGAATATCTCATTCTTAGGTTTACAAATTTGAAACAAACACTCTTGAACCTTGCACTAAAGTAATTTGAAAGACTCATTCATGAAAGTCTTCATATGTCTTCTTGGCATTAACCTCTGATTTGAGAATTCAGAACACAAGCAAACCAATCACAAACCCACCATCAAATGTCAATAGATGGTAACCAAAGAAAGTATAGCTGCTAGCATATACGATGATTTCTATATCAATATTGATTTGAACAAGGTAGAATTCAAACCAGCATTGATATAATAAAAAACTAGGACGATAATCTGGAAAATGATTTGCAGTTCCACAACATTGGAGACATAAAACCTTAACTCCACGGATCACCAACAATTTTTCAAAACATAATCATCACAGGAAAAATTGTTAGGATAAACCCCAACATTTTCATATCTTCTATGATGAGATTCTTCTGGGTTAGGCATATGATTAGGAATTGATGGTAGAAAAAGACAATGACTGACATGATGAGTGAGCTTGTAACAATGGCTACAAACTCGACAGAGGCGTTCATTTTGAAAACCAAGCATAGCAATTTCACCTGTTTGAAATCAAACACGTCATAAGAACCTCATGCTGTTAGTTATACCAATCCTAATCTTTACTCTGATGAAAGCAATTTGAATAGTAGTTACTACATTATAATCCAATTCCACAAGTTCACCAAGACTATCATCAACTAGTAAACATGTGGAAGAGGTATACCTTTGACGTGAATCCAAAGATTTATGGTTGTAAGAAAGTCCATATCTGGAAGATATCTCCATCTCTGAAAGGCTACAAACCAATTATTAAACATCCATGTTTATCTTCTTTGGACTGATAAATTATCAACTTCATATTGAAACATGAATTGTATAAATCTATCATCTAAAACTCTTTCATGAATTCTTGAGACAAGACCCATACTCTTGGTAAAGATGAGACTACTATTTGCATATGTTGAGCTGGAGAATTTAGTGGGCGAGCCATTAGACTTAATCAATTCTGAGCCAGCGCAATAGCTCTGGTTCATCTCTGCCCAAGAATAGATTTGAAGTTCATTCTAAAGCTCATCAGCCATCATGAGAAAGAAAAGACATATAAATTGAGCTGGTTTTCTAAGAACTAAGGTGATGAACTGAGGTTTTATCTCATAGTGCTCGATTTTGGAAATACCAAACTCTGCTATTGTCAGACGATCTCCCATCTCGGTTGTTCTGGAAACACAAGAAAGAGAGAGAAAAAAAAGAATGAAAGCAGGTTTTTAAGAAAATTAAACGGAAATGAAAAGCAGAAAATTAAATGTTCTAGAATGGATAAAATTCAAAAATTCGAAGACAATATTATTCAAGTCTCGGCAACGACGTCAAAAACTAGATGGGTGTTAGGTTTTAATCCTCAAATAGACACAAAGAAAGCGGCAAATGCACATCTAATCTGTTGTAGTACTTGGGGTATCGAATCACAAAATAGAAAGGTTGTGACTATGTGTTTGGTAGTGGACAAAAATAGCAAGTAAGCAAATGAAGATCAATGCAAATAAACACAGTATGAAATCCATAAGATGAAGCATTGGGTATTAAAGAATTTGTAGGGGTTCATAAATTTTTTTTATTGAACGAATCTAGTAGTATGAAATCGATTAGATAAGTTCTAGAACTCAAAACACAACTATGTAATAGATCTACTTTCACAGTATCAATTACCTATATCTAAGCAACTTAATTACTCAATTATCATAGGTAATTACGCAGTTAGATATGCAATTAGGACATGTACGATATATTCACAAGATCCCCCTCACTCAATATTCGCAGGTTATGAGATCAAACTTATCTAATACTAGTTCAAGTGATTTAGCAACACTTTTGTTGGGTAAATCACTAAATCTAACTAAGTCGGTTCACAAGGTGCGAAGTCAAGCAATCAACATTAAGCAAAATTATAGATGAAGAATTTTCTAACAAATAACTATCCTAAATCCAGCCACCTAAGCTAGTCAATCAATAAATCCTCTTTGATGAACGCTTGAACCCAACAATAAAACGACTAAATCATGATGAAACAAAACGTGACAGAGGTTGTAAAAGAATGCATAATAATAGATTAAAAGTAAAAGAAACAAGAGGGTTCAGAAAACTTCTCGATGATGAACAAGGATGAAGATATCTTTTCCCCCAAGCAATAGAAAACGAAATCTAAAGTATTTTTGTGTTTAAGGTCGTGGTGGATGTGTATCAGGTCATAGGCATTCCCTAATTAGGCTTAAGAACATGTATTTATAAGTGTCTAAGTCTTCTCGATCGGTTTGACTTTTTCTAATCTAAAAAAGAAAGAACATGCTTCGAATTGGGCCAAGATGCACATGAAGGGCGGGTCGAGTGGCTGTCACCACTAGGAAGGGTCTTTGGTCATGGGGACGGCCTCCTTGGCCGCGTCCAGGGGTCTTCCTCGTCCTTTTTAATTTCTGCTATTGCTTTATTCGCGAGTGTGTTGGACATGTTTTCACATTAATGCATGCATATAACTTTTAATTAAACGGTTGAGTTGACTTCAAATTAATTGGAGATGAAATCTAACTCATATGCCTTTCTTGTATCCAAAATATGTCCTATTTTGTATTCTGGAAGTTCTTAATCGGAAGTCATACTTTTGACTAACAGAAACTGCTGATTTACTTGTGTTTGCAACACTTGTATTTGCAACACTTGTGTTCCTTTTGCCCAAAAGACATGTAAACTCTTAAAAATAAAAAAAGTGGAAGATAGCTTAAAATCATTAAAACCTGTCAAACACTTATTAAAAACCTATTAAAACAATAGTAAAAATGTTTTACCAAAAAAAAAAAAAAAAAAGTAAAAATAGGTTAAAATATGATGTTATCAAGGGACTATATATGATTGGTGATTATTGCATGTTAAATGATGAATAAGGCATGTTTATTTTGAATTAGTTGTTTGCTAGTCGTGTTAGTACACTATCTTTTGTTGTCGGGGTCATGGCTGTGAACCATGAAGCAACATTTGCTTGCTAGGTCGTAACAAGAAAGAGTATAAAAATTTTGAGGTTGTGGGCTCAAGATGAGGAGAATAGGTTGACGAACCCGAAATGTGAAAGAGATTGAGTTTCATTGGACAGGGTCCTTAGGAATGTGAAATAAACTTTTTAGGTTGTATGAAGTGCTGTGAAATGATTGAACCATGTTAGGTGGCGATGACAGAAATGGTATGTAGGCTTGTTGTGTGTGTCTATTGTCTATATTGCATATACTCTTATTCATGTTTCAAGTGGTGTATCTAAAAGATCGTGCATGATCCTTGAGCACGCCCTCGCTGAGTATTTCTCCAAAACAATCTCCCCTCCTTTTTTCAAGTGAGTTCGATGAGTAAGATTCGAATATAGTTGATGCGGTGTTATTTCTTAGGAATGATAACGCTTTTATCTCATTTCGTTATCGACAATTTATTTAAGAATTGAAATGGAGGAACGTTTGCACACTTTTTGTCTAATTTTTTACATTAAAGGCACTTTGTGCCTTGAGGACACTTTCTTCACTGCCCACTTCTTTCATTCTGATCGTGCTATCGAAACAGACATGATTGGTTCAGTTTGAGTAATAGGTGAAATTTTCTTTTAGTTACATCTCTTAGAATCGTGGCAGTCCATTTTAAAAAGGGATTAGATCATGTGGCTAGAATTAAAAGAATTTTAGTGAGGAGAGAGAGAGCACATGATTATGTGGGGATGTGTGGTTGCAACTAAAACATTTTTTTTTTTTTTTCGTTTTTTCTTCTTTCTTCTTTAAAAGTTCACCTGTTTTGTTTTCTCATTTTCCAATTTTTGAATACCATAAAATATTTTTTTTTCTATTTTCAATTATAATTTGTTTTTCTCTACATATTAAGATCCATTATACTATATTTTTGTTATACAATTTTTAAATCATATGGACATAATAAATCAGGGTGTGAGGTACATTTTATACTGGTCTCTATATATAAATAATACAAAATAGACACACAAAGCTCAAACTTACAAAAGAGACACTTTTAAAATTATGTTATCGATATGGGCAATGCAAAATAGACAATCCAAAAAGGTCATAACATGTTTCAATTGATTGAAAATATTTTCATGTGCCAATCTTATGTGTGAAAATCTTTACTTGGATCTTCTGTTAATCAATAGAAATTGGAGTGGATTTCGCTCATTTAGTTGGACATATTTTCGATCATTTAATTAGACATATTCTCGCTATGGACACATAAATCATAGATAAATTATCGTAGCCCAAATAAAATGGATAGATAATAGGCTTAAATGGTAACTGAAGAATTGTGGAATAGGAAGGAATCTAGCTTAATTTTTTAGATATGTCACCAGTTAGAAATTGTGGAATTGAGGAATTAGAGAATAGAGGAATTGAGGAATTGTTGATAATTTCATTTTCAGCTGCTAAAAAACTTGTCAAAAAAGACAAAAGCTGCTACTTTTTTTTTCTCCTACACACTAATTTTTGTTACTAATTCTTAGTTTTTAATTAAGATACATTAATAACAAAAGTAATGAATTAGTATCAATGAAACCAGATATCTAATTGAAAATGTAACATTATTGATATGTACACGGGTTTTTAACTCAATTAGCTTCTTAAAACAAAATACAACTAGTTTATTAGTTTACTAGGGAGTGTATTATGAAAGAATTTATAGGTAAAAGTTTTTGCATTGTTATAATATATGTTAAAAACAAATTTTGGCAAAAAATTTAACTAATAATATTTTAGAAGATAACTCTTCATAGGAATAAGATATGAGAGAATTTATATTTTGAAATAAATAAATTAGAGGAGTTACAATTTTAGAAACTTTTATGGATAAATTTAAGCCAATTTATTGTTATAGTCAATTTTATTTTAAGAGGTATTAAATATTAAGAAAATATAACTGAAAAATAAATAAATTACTAACAATGATTAAATGTAGTAAAGAGTATTTAGTCTATAAAAAAAATTGCATCTCATTGAAAAAAAAAATTAAAGTCGCATTGAAGTCGGTGTTTGTAATAAAAAAAAAATCAAAAATTTGAAGTTGAAAATTAAATTGAAAGACTCATGACAGCTTCTCGGAACTTGGTTTTGAGAGATATAATATTTATTTTTATATTATTGATATGTAGAGAAAATAAGCAAATAAACATTAGTTAAGACGAAATAAATAAATTTAAAAGAAAAAAAATTGAAAAACACATAGCAGCTTCTCAGAGCTTCACTTCGAAAGTACTTTAAAATATTATTGGAATGATTACATTA
This sequence comes from Kernera saxatilis, assembly GCA_900406395.1. Lineage (NCBI taxonomy): Eukaryota > Viridiplantae > Streptophyta > Magnoliopsida > Brassicales > Brassicaceae > Kernera > Kernera saxatilis. Next base: position 874 of record OVAY01001950.1, on the reverse strand, counting down.
ATGGGTGAATTAGTGTGTCAATCAAGGAAATAGAACAAAATCATATGATTTCGTAAGTTGATTGTAATATTTTCGGAAATCAATTCTATTATTCAAACAAAGGATACGGAAAACATACTTTTTTAATAGTATAATAGATTGAACATATATTCTCAAACGTACATTTTATTTTTGAAATCTATTATAATAGTATAAGAATGTATTCTCACGAGCAGCAACGTTTGTAGCTACCAATGTCGAGAACTTACCAGTTCTAAATCCAGCAAGAGTAACCTACAATCACAGGACTCATAGTTAGCAAGTTTATTCTGCTTTGCCTGAGCAATTCAACAGGATAAGAGGAAAAATTACATTCTGCCCACTTTACTTTTCATATGAACTTAGTTTGAAATGAAAATTAATAACCCTACCTCACGTTGTGATTGCTGTATGTCACCATGCGAAGCTCTTGCCCCGGGCAACAAACCAGAAAGCTCAGAAGCTTGATCTTTAGTTTCAGTGAAAATGATGGTACTACCCCCACTGAATTGTGAAGAAAAAGAATTGGATAAGAGACTAAACATTTAAAACTTCAGAGAAATGATTATGTAAATAAATGGAAGTACTAAACAACGATACCTGCTATAGCAACTGATAATGTCAGGAATCAACCGAGACATGGCTTGCTTAGTACAAGGAAGACAAATGTGTCTAACGCTATTACTGGCCTTCATTTTGTCATTAGCAGCGATCTGGTGGCAGCAAGAAAGATCTCAGGCATATATAGAGAAATAGGGATGGAGCCGCAAATCACAAAAGCCTAACTCATGAAAAATAGTAAAACGAAGTATTTGAAGCTTAACTCACGTTTTTCACCCATGATGGCAAGGTAGCA
>OVAY01001949.1:0-22710 GCA_900406395.1 Kernera saxatilis | reverse complement strand
TCGTTTCGAAGCTCTTTGTTCGATTACATAATTTTTCGTGTTTTGGCATATATATGGTGTAAAATCATTAATGTATTTGAAGTTGTTTGTAGACTTGTAGTTAGGTTTCATTTTAAAAGGCATCATGATTTTAGGATCTAGCCAAAGATCTTTTTGAAACTCAAATATTTTTCATAAGCTTTCCAGTCTTTCTGAATTTTCAACAAATTGTTGCACACAAAGCCTAATCTGATTTAATTACGCAGTAAACTTTCCCCCGAAAACTCTATACTGATTTATATTTTGCAACTTTTGGGCAAACTGTGTATTCATTATTGCAGTTTTTCCATATTTGCCATGAGTTGTTTGTTCAGGAGTAGTTATTTCTTTTAAGAATCTTTACGGACTCTTTAGCATGCAAACCATCTATTCAAAATATCTTTTTCGATCACTTATGTTTCTAAATATCTTTGAATGATGAAACCTTAACTTTTATGTAACAAAATTGTTCATGAGTTTTAAGATAATGTTTTGATAAAGTTGTCCTTTGATCAACTTCTTAATTATATGCTTTTAGCACAGTTCAAGAATTGAAACTCACACTATTGCAATGTTTGGGTTGTCTCATTTTCTGATCAATCTCTTTGTCTTGCAGTATCTGAACTAAGAGACATAAGAATATGTTGTGGCACTTTCTTGACAAACAAAAGATGGGAATGGAGGAATCAAGAAGCAATATCGCTAGAGTAGAAGCTAAGAGAGCAAAAGCGATCGCTGTGGAGAAGTATAAAGCTGGTGATCTTAGTGGAGCCAAAGAATTTGCTGTCAAGGCAAAGAATCTTGATCACGATGTTATCGTTCCTCTGAAGGTTCATGGATGGTGCTTGGTGTTGAACTCAAGTCAGAATTTTGTTCGTCTTGTGGAGTAGATAAGGTCACGTCTGGTTCCTCGCTAATGTGTGATGTGTTCATATCAAATTGCACCTCGGTCTCATATCCATGTTGAGGACGATACACATCAGGACCATTTCCAACTGACCATCCATCTTCAACTCCGATACGGGTACCACTAAACAATCTTTCTAAGAGGTCCTCATTTGCTAAACCTTTCTTGCGAAATCGTTTTGCCACCACGTTTTCCTATATATTTTAAAAAACTAATTATAAGATATATATATATATATATTGAACTCTAAATATAAAATATAAAATATAAAAAAAAATAATTCAAAATAGTGAAATACTTACTTGTATCCGATCATCCCACCTTTGTGCATGTTGATTATTCCCGTAATACAATCAATGGTCACTCCAGTAAATTTGGAAAGTCGATTGTAGCAATCATACCAGAGTTTTAAATTGTGAAGATGATTTCCAAAATTTTTCCATGCCAAATCAAATACAATAGCTTCTTTAAAGCTTTTCCTCACACTTAATTTTCCTTCTTTTGTTAATAACTTTTCTATCCGATTTTCTTTATCGAGTTGAGATAGAAACAACTCTATGAATATTCGAGAAAGGTTATATGTCCACTTAATAATAAGCTATGACACAAAACAAATATATCAATAAAGGTTTTGAAATTATCTCTAAAATATTATTTGAGCAGTCATTTAAAAAAATGAAACTTTTTTGGTAAATATTTACATCAAATGCCATTGTAAATTAAATTTTGAAAGAACAAAAAAAATCATCGAATGAGGACAGAAACGTCAAAGTATATTATGACCCGAATTCAAAAACACGCTGGTCTTACAAGATCCGATATGACCCGGATTGTGCAAAATGCTGGCCCTGTTATGTGGCCCAAGTGTTGAAAATTAGAATTTGGATGTTTACAAATTTGGCCCAAATAATTGATTTGCTATTGATACAGGATAACCAAACAATTTTGTGAGAGATCCAAAGTAATTCTTATGCAAGCCCGGCAATTTCAATGATTTAGAACCTATAGCACGTGAATGAACATTGCTTTTCCATTCCAATTAGTCGAGATTGACAATATCATGAAATATCATGATATATACCTGAAATTGTAAACTTAAACAATTAGATCATATGGTCCAAAAATCAAATTTCTGCTATATAGGATTATTAGATATATCACAATTAAACATATGTCGTTTAGATACGTGTATCTATGATTAGAATCAATGAGCTATATTTTTAAAAATTCACATACCTAATTCGTTTGTCCAAAGATATATCAAAGATCCTAGCCAATCATGTATTATTTAGAATGAAAACATAAAATCATGTAATCTTTCTGTTTTCATACACGCGGGTCATACAAAATCTTTCTATAAATATATTATTAACTATAACAATCAATAAAATATAAACTCCATAACACAATATTAAAAAAAAATAGCATATTCCAACGATTTTAAAGCATATCATAACTTGCTTACCAAGATTTTCTAAATTCAGAAATTTGCTATATAGGATTATTAGATATATCACAATTAAACATATGTCGTTTAGATGCTATACGCGTATCTATGATTAGAATCAATGAGCTATATTTTTAAAAATTCACATACCTAATTCGTTTGTCCAAAGATATAACAATCAATAAAATATAAAATTGGCAACACAATATTAAAAAAAAAAAGCATATTCCAACGATCTTAAAAGCATATCATAACTTGCTTACCAAGATTTTCTAAATTCTAAAATTTGATAAAGATCTTACCTACCAGCAGTACTAAAAACTATATAAATCACACAATCGTTGTATTGTCAACTCATCACATACCTTTACACCAAAGAAAAAACAATTCATGGCCATGGAAATGCCTCTCTCCCTTCTCAAAGACGTCAAACCATACAAAACGTCTTGGAGAGTCGAAGTCAAGATTCTCCACACGTGGAAGCAGTACTCTAACAAATATGGAGAAATCATGGAAATGATTTTAGTCGACGATAAAGTATATGTTCTTGAGTCTATCTCTGTAAAAATCCACCTTACTATTAATTACTTGACAACCATTTAATTTGATGATCTTGTGGCTTCTTTAACTCCTATTTTCAGGGAACTAAGATCCATGCTTCTGTCAAAAAAGAACATGTGAGCCGTTATGAGAGACACTTGATTGAAGGAGAATGGAGATCAATTGAAAATTTTGGACTCAATCATGCAACTGGCCAGTTCAGACCAACCAACCATGCTTATAAAATGAGCTTTCTAACCACAACTGTGGTGAACCGATGTGTTACTAGACCCGACAACAACTACTTGTCATTGTTGAAGTTCAATGATGTGCTAAACGGAGGACTCAATACTAATATATTGGTTGGTGAGTATGATTATCTATTGTTCATATCGTTTACAATTGGAATACTTTTCTTATTAACTAACTTCATCAGATTCTTTTGAATGTTATTAGACACGAATATGGAGAAATCATGAAGACTTTTATGTAATAGAAAATTTTAAGTGTAATCTACATTGAGAATCAACTTTACCTTAGCAATAGTAAGCTCTCTGCCTCCTTGGAGCTGAGGTTAGACCGTTTGGAAACGCCAACTTGTGGTGCAATATACATAGAATCAAAAATACAGTAAATTAGAATATTACATTAAATGTTTGACTACAATTTTGATGAGCACTTACAGGTTCTGGAATGTATATTCTCCGTTTGGCTGAAGCATTTCAAAGGCTAAAGCTCGGCAAAAACCTGAAACTTCTAAGCTCAAGAACAAAGACAATACAAACGTACTTTGAGACATACCAAATTATATTTTCACTTTAATTCAAACCTTAGTCAGATTGCCCAAGTAATTGCCCATTTGCCAAACCATCATTTCCAGCAATGTTTATGTGGCCATCACATGAATATGCTTCTTCTTCTAGACGTAAAAAGGAAATCATTCGAGTGAACAAAATTCAAAATTCCTCCACATGCAGAAGGTAAGAAACATAAGCAATTACAAGCTGAATCCTTACCTTGAAGTCTTAAATGTCAAGAGTCTCAAGACCCAGATGAAGAGAGTCACGGAGTATTCTAAGCAACAAACAGGGCCGGCTCAAGAATTTTAGAGGCCCTGGGACAAAAAAAAATGTTTAGACCATTTAATAATTTTTTTAATATTTATTTTTAAGTTTTTATAAAATAAAATATTTTAATATTTTTTAAATAGTATTTATTACAAAAATTGTATGTAAAAACCAAAAACTTTATATCTAAAAAAATATTCTACTAAAACTTTTTTTAATTTTGTAATTTAAAAAAAAAATTATTAAAAAAAAAAACTTTGGGCCCCTTTAATCGTAGGGTTTAGGACGAGCCCCGGAGCGGCGCACCCATTGTCCCCCCTCCTAAGCCGGTCTTGGCAACAAAGACGTNGCAACAAAGATATCGAAAGGGAGAAGAAGAGGGAGATGCGTATGATTCTGGATTTTATCAAAGATACTCTAATAAAAATGACTGTAGCATAAGTCATCTTTGTCCTGTAATCACGAGTTCACGACCTCTAGATCTACAAAACATTCACACCAAAGAAAAAAGCATTTAAGCCATATGCAAACGAAAATAAGAACTAAAATCAGTGGTACCTTTGTAATGAAGATCTGAAATCATTGTGGTGGAGACTCCATCCTCTCAATTTCACGAGATTCCGATCCCGGAGCCGAGTTACAACGACAACCAGGCTTCTCAATCGTCGTCGTCGTGGAGACACCAACCTCTCAACTTCACGAGATTCTGATGCTGGAGTTGAGCTACAGCAAGAAGAAGACGAAGGAGAATACCGATAAGAGGAAGACAAGAAACATATTGAGGCAGCATGAATCGATATATATATATATATATATATATATGTTTCGGAAATGGAGAACTTTGTAATGAAGTTCTGAAATTGTGAGAGAGAAACCTTTAGTTGATTGTTGGAGAGAGATCATATTGATTTCGGAAATGGAGATCGAAAAGTCTAGATCTGTTTTTCTTTGTTTCTTTTCTTCTAGATCGTGAGAGAAGAAGATACTTTTCTTTTCTAGATCTGCTTTTGTTTGTTTTTTTTCCTCTGTCGACAAATGAGTATTTGTGGCCCTTAATCCTTTCTTAGATCTGTCTCTTTTTTTTTTCGTTGTCTACAAATGGGTTTTATGGTCCTTATCCTCTTATCTTCTTTTCTTTTCATTACATGTATATTATTTTAGGACAATTCTAAAAAATACCACATTTTTAAGTTTATGTTCTAAAAATATCACAACAAGTTTATTTTTCCAAAAATACCACTCTTAGTTTTAATTTCCAAAAATACCACAAAACTTAAACTTAACCTTAAACCCTCAAAACTAAACCCTAAACCTTCAAAACTAAACCCTAACCCCTCAAAACTATACCCTAATCCTAAATTACTGAACCCAAACCAAAAAAATTAAATTTTAAACTCTTAAAAATTGGTTTTAGTTTTGTGGTATTTTTGGAAACAATAAGCTAATGGTAGTATTTGTGGAAAAATAAAGTTGTTGTGGTATTTTTGGAACAAAAACTTAAAAGTGTGGTATTTTATGGAATTACTCATTATTTTCTTTGTTTTCTTTTTTTTTTTTAATTTACATAGTAGGCTGATCGTGTTAGCCCATTTGGTTTGTGAGCCATTAAAATCTTCATGAGTTTGATAAAGGCAAATTAGAAAAAGAGAGAAGTAGATATAAAATAAGTTCTAACATAACAAATATTTTAAACTATAAAACAAAATATATCCAACATAACAAATGTTTAAGTGATAAATAAATATTATGTGTTTTATGTCCGAATTATAATAACTAAAGTTCACAAATACTAATATGTGCACATCTATTTTGTTCGTAAAACTATTTTAATGCGTAAATAAATATAAACGTTATCTCACCGTAACAACTGAATTATTAAACTTTAAATTTATAAGTTTATTTCAATGACAAATTATCCCGCGCATAGCGCGGTCAAAATCTAGTTTCTAAAACAATTTAAAACAATGAAAAATATTACCTCTCTTTGAGAAGATGATGAACCGTTGTTTGACATATCTACAAACATAACAATCATAATTAATACAAGTAATGAAAATTATTTATACAAACAAAATTATATACTTCATAACAATTTTATATACAAGAGGAATTACATACATACACATAGAAAAAGAGAAGCATATATAATTAACGTACATACGAATAGAAATAGAATAGTGACGAAAGTTTTATTTTACACCTTTTCGTCCTCGTAGTAGTAGCTCAAATTGATCTCTCTTATGCTACTTTTTATGTTTTTATGAATCGTCACTTTTTGTAGGTATGGAACAGATTTAGGTTTGATTATTATTTATAAGTTTTGAGCTAGGGTTTCTATAATTATAAATTGTTTTTCAATTAAAATTTATATAAGATAAATATTTGGGTTAATGAGGTATGTATACATGGAAGAATAAAAATTTAGGTAAGTATCATCGGTAGTTAAAAAATTAGTTATCTCACAAAATAATATGTAATTGGGACGATAATACCCCTACGCCTTGGCAAGCAGATTGTAGATACGCAACATCAGCGCATTTAATGCTCGAAGATTTTATCTGATATTATCGCCGCCTGAATAGCAATATAAAAAAGATTATATCAGAGTAATTATGGCGAGAAGATATTTATCGGGCCCCGATATTAAAGCGGACGTAGTTAATGGCTATAAGAGGCGAGTAAGGAAGGAGTTGCAGGGTGGGGAATATTACCATTAAAGGGGTTTCTGAGGTTTCCGAAAACTTTTCAGATAGAGGTCATTGAATACGCCATTAAAGGCAACTGTGAGTATTCATATTTATTGCAGTTTGTGATGTAATATACTGTGTAGTGTGTGAATAAAAGATAGAACACACATAGCAAGTACGCTACCGATAAAATGGAGAAATTAACATGGGTTTTGTTATATTGCAGGTATAAAAATGGCGTTCTCGGTACGTTTGGTTCGTGGAAAATTGATGAAAGACGGTGATGGCTACTGGGAGCATGTAGTAGATTTGCTAGGGTTCTATTTTACGGTGGAGTTACGTGAAAGAGACGACTACGCAGCGGTTATTAAAGTTATAAAGGACAAATTTCACCTTTCTCATACGGATGATGTGGAGATAACTTACCAGTGGTCTCACTGGATGTTGGGACCACATTGGAGGAAAGTTGACCCAATCCATGTGAAGACCGATGAAGATGTCACATTATTCATGGCAATACGTGCTGATCTAGATGAAGTGTACCTACGGGTGAGAATCAAACAAGCAGGGGTTGAAAGTCTTTTCGGGTTTATTTGAATCTGTCACCGCGAAGGTGACGTCTGAAGTTAATCTCAACGCTACCGGATTAACTGAATTAACGCCACATCGGACTAAGTACGGAGATAACACTGGGATATCTCATCGCCTTACTACTGAGGTTGGGAAGTCTTCTGCGAGAATTAACGGTATAACATTGTTAACTTCTATGATAAAAGATTGCATGCTAATAGAAGAAGACTACAACCTAATTCTTTCTTTGTAGAAACAACTCCGTTATGCGTGCCTTCGTTGGTTGGAACAACATCTGGAGATAGCACGGCAATCCCTTGCCGAGGTACAACTGAAGTTGGGGAGTCTTCTGTTAGAGGTAAACCTAAGGCATGCCTTCTCTTTTGTGTTCATTTATAAAAGGTAATATACCACGGGTAACCCGTAAATCATTGGTTTCAGGTCCAAATCCACAACACATTCCGATGCCGAGTGATGTTTATCAGCTATGGCGTGATTTTGTTGGAGGTGTAAGCGTGTTTGACCGTCAGCCAAATAAGACGCAGGTGGAGGATATAGGAGGGACGGGTGATATAGTCTTCGGAGACAGCTTGCATGCTTCACATACTCCCATCGGATTGGATGGTACAACGCTACAGATGACACTTGGGGGTCTCCCGTCTGAAGAAGGAATTGTAGTAAGGCCCACACAACCATCACCCATTTCTGACTCTTCCGGTGAATCATCTTCCTATCCGCTAAGCAGCCATTCATGCTCTATGTCATTCTTGGAAGACGAAATGAGTACTGACTGTGAGATAAGTGGACAAAGAATTGGGTCGTTAACAGGTTAGTTCGTTAATGTTTATATTATCACGTTAATGATCCAATATATGAACACAGCCGTGTGTTATAAAACGCAGGTGATGATGTGATGGGTCGGCCGTACTCGCCAACCGGAGCCATGTTTGGAAATGCGGGTATGACGCCTTTTACAGAGGTTAGTCAGGTGGATAAAGGGAAGAGACATGTTGATGCAGGAAGAGATAAAATAGGAGAAGGAGGGTCATCTGCTACTGGAAATCAATAATAATCTCAGTTATCTCGACGAGCGAGGCATGTGCCAGAAGCTATTGTACCGACAGCCCTATATGATCGCGATGCACCACCATTTGTGGATGATCCGATTGGAGAAAGTTAGTAAAAAATACATGTAATGGTGATTAAAGATATATTAACATCTATAACTAGAAACGTAAATGACAGAGTATCACGCTAACTAAGTAAAAAGAAAATCATTTGACTGTGTTATTTGATAATAAAACATATACACCGATAACAATTGTGATCGCATATAATTTATTTGTTATTTACTAACAACCATATGCAATTACCTTGCTAACTAAACTAATAACCGTTAACTGATTTTGCATATAACAGATGAATTGGAGAGAGTGATAAGGGATGTGGACTACGAAGGGGATGAGATATTCGTTGGGAGAATATTCAAAAACAAGGAAGCTTGCAGGATGAAACTGGCCATACACACTATACATCGGAAATTCCATTTCAGGGTCCAAACATGGTGGTTGTAGTTTGCGTTAGTGATTCATGTCAATGGAGGGTCTATGTGACTAGAATGGATGACAGTGACCGCTACGAAGTTCGGAGTGCCACTCTAAAGCATACTTGTTGTGTGGATGGAAGAGGGAACTTTCACATGCAAGCTTCAACTTCTGTAATCGGTGATTTGATGCGGTCGCGATACGGAGGGTCTGAAAGAGGGCCGAGACCTAACGAGCTCCGCCGCATGCTGTGACAAGAATACAGCTTGAATGTTAGCTACTGGAAGGCTTGGTGGGCCCGTGAGATAGCGATGGGAAGTTTCGCCCTCATACCGCCTTACTTTAAGTTGTTGTTAAGGACAAATCCGGACTCGATAGTTAGGTTGGAGACTGAAACAGATAGGTTGGACATCGAACGTTTTAAATATGTATTCTTCTCTCTGGCTGCATGCAAACAAGGCTATCCCTACATGAGAAAGGTGGTGGTGATCGATGGGACGCACCTCCGGGGTTGGTATGGTGGGTGCTTGGTTGCTGCTAGCGCACAGGACGGTAATTTTCAAGTATATCCCCTTGCTTTTGCTGTGGTAAACAATGAAAACGACAAAGCGTGGGAGTGGTTCTTGCGTAAGTTGACCGAGATTGTGCCGGACGAACACGATTTGGTATTTGTATCAGACAGGCACTCTTCTATATATACAAGTATAAAAAAGGTACGTGAGTCAAATATTTTATATAGGACAATCATTTTTCACATTTGCATTACAATAAATAGTATATACGCATTAATTTGGTTAGTCGTGTAACGTTATTTTTTTTTTTGTCAACAGTCGTGTAACGTTATTGGATTGAAAACATGTACATTTGACGTTACTTAGTTGTTTATATGGGTAACTTGTTAATTTGTTATATAATATGTTGCTGGGATAATTGTTTAGTATGTTTTCGTGTAGGTGTATCCTATGGCATCACACGCTGCGTGCATCTTCCATCTAACGGGTAACATTAATACGAAGTTTAAGTCGCCTAATTTGGGTTATTTGGTGTCAGAAGCAGCCCGCGCTTATCGCCTAACTGAGTTCAATGCGATATTCGCGAAGATAAAGGAAATGGATAGTTCTTGTGCTGAGTATCTCATGGGGATAGGATTCGAGCATTGGACAAGGTCCCATTTTATCGGAGAGCGCTACAACGTGATGACAAGCAACATATCAGAATCGTTAAATAATGTGTTGACGATGGCGCGGGACTACCCCATCATCTCATTACTTGAGTCAATCAGAACCACATTAGTGATGTGGTTTGCGATCCGGCGTGATGCTGCGCAAACAGACGAGGAAGCGATCAACCCAAAGGTTTAGGAGATGGTTATCGAGAACTTCAAAAAATCAGCAGGGTATGCAGCGGTAAAGATTGCAGACGGAAAATACGAAGTCAAGGACGAGGATGACATTAGTTACGCCGTGCATCTGTGGGAAAGATCATGTAGTTGCAGGGAATTCCAACTGCTTCACATACCATGCCGACATGCTGTAGTGGCTGCTGTCCAAGAAGGTGTTCGCGTGGATACTTTGGTGGATGTCCATTATAGTGTGCATTATAGGCGGCTAAATTACGCAGGGGTAATAATGCCGGTTCCGGACATGGAAAATCTAGTGCCTTCCCCTGACGACGTAGGAGGAGGAAATCTGGCACCACCATAAGTAAGGAGGCCACCTGGCCGTCCGAAAAAGAAAAGGTTTTTCTCAAGGGGAGAGTTTAAGGTAAAAATTACTTTAGCTTGTTAATGTTAAGGTTGGTTGCAGTGATATTCTCTGGCACATTATAGCTCACATCCCTTTCAAAGTGTAGCTAACAACTCGGCGGAGGTGCACCGTTGCCGGGTTCGTGGTCACAACCGTGCAACTTGCAAAATGCCGATAGCGGTATGGTAAAAATATCTAAATATGTTCCGTGGAAATATTGTGGTAAAATATTTGTTAGGCTGAGCCGTCTTTTTGTGTTGGTACGTATCAGGATCCGTAGTGATGATTTGAAGTTTTTTGGACAAATGCGGATAGCGGTCTGGAAGAATGGGTCTTTGAATTTGGGTATTTTGGTTGGTGAATGTTAACTAAGAAATAATGGTTGCAGGGGTAATCATTTTATAGTTCACCAGTACTCGATATAGTTCAAATTTCTCGAAACATTTGATCGCTAAACTAGTTACCATGGTTAACACCAACGAGTTTATTTGCAAAAATATATGTTAGTTGCTACCTCAATTATCATGTAAATATTTTAGTTATAGAGATAAATGTCGCAGTTGTCAGTAAGCTATTTTGCTCGTTATCAGGATTACGTCATTACAGATACCTTAGGTTATACTCTTACCTAAACCTTTATTTCTCGGTGACGGAGTTGCCGTTCATTGTCTTCCAGGCTGCAGATGGCGGTGCTTCTGGGTTGAATGGATCGGACCTTCCGCAGGTGCACCCTCCCCATGTAACCTGATAAATTTTTTTTTTTGATTTTGTAACATACTTGCTACCTTGCCGTCCTTACTGACAAATGTTTTTCAGACCATCGACGAGGTGACTCACAGCCCTATAAAAGCATTAGAAGAGGGGAATGTGGGGCAAGCTAGCGAAGGGGACATTCCGTACGAACAAGACGCGCATGATACAGTTACAGTGGTAATATATTGAGAGATTGGCCAATTTTATATTTTTTAAACTTTTATTACTTTATCTTATATAAAATACGTCAATCAGGGAGGAGAACCCCTCGAACGCCCAAACCCCGTTGAATGTAATCCAATCAGGAAAAGCAAACGGGCGCGTACATTTAACAGCCGATTGGATGATCGCTTCCAATGTGACAAGCGCATGAAATCCACAATTGGTCAACCACTAACGGATGCATGCCTCAATAGTGACATTTTGGCAATCGCTTCACACGCGCAATGCAGTCACTCTAACATATCTTTTATCTAGGAAACACTATATTTACTTGTACATCTTCTGTGATACAGTCCTATCGGCATTGGAGACTATGTTAGCATCTCCGTTAAAGAATTAGGAGACCTGATTGATAGGCAGAAACCCCTTAGCAACAAGGTTTGAGGATTCATATATAAGAAGGAAAGAATTTGTTTTTTTTTCTACGATTTACCCGGGCATATTGCGGGAAGATGTTGTAGTCGGCCAGAAATTAAGAGTCGATGTGGTTGATTCTAAGTTCGTTGCCTAGCTGTCGAAGTTATACCCAAATTTCTCGAAGACTCCTATTCCGGAGGAGTTTATATTCCCTAAGGGACTGATCGACACTGCCGTGGGTGTTGGCGAAACTGATCGTGTCCAACTTTTCACGGAAGTCGGCCTTTTTTACGCGCCATTTAACTTTGACAAAAAACACTGGGTTGCGCTATGTTTCGACCTGACCCGTGGTAAGATCCAAGTACTTGATTGCAATGTCCAGTTGCGTTCGGAGGCTAGCATTGTCAATGACATCCAACCACTAGCGGTCATGCTACCTTACTTACTCCGGCAGACTGATTCAAACGGTCAGATGCGTGAAATGGAGTTGACTCCGTTCAATATCGAGAGGGTTCAAGGTCTGCCCCAAACCACATCTATTCACGATGGAGGTCTGATGTCGATTTTCCTAATCCAAGCACACGCAGCTGGAGGCGTCGAAGAATGCAGGGGTGTTGACCCTGCTACATTGGAGTTGGAATCCAAGAAGCTTATTACCGCTCTAATTAACACTTACGGGAATTGATTTCTTTTATCCCAGCCAACGTCACCACTGAACTTACTTCTCTTTGCTTAGAACTATTGCAACGAGTTGTGCTTTTTTATCTCGATATGTACTTTGGTCAATGGTTTTCTGCATTGTCGAGGACCTAGTTATGCTTTATTTATCGGAGTGTTTTGCATGTTTCTACCCCATCCACATTAGTCTTAACCGAATCATTAAATGTTATCACAATATATTACGTGCTTTTTATCAGTATAACATTCTGTTTGACACACCACTAATATTAGGATACCAGCTTCATGATTGGATAAATTTAATTAATAACAATAGATAATATAAAAATTAGGTAAAAACAATAATTAGGAAAATAGTAGAGAGAAATAAATTTTATTCAAATTCTTCCATTATTACACGCGTACGATTAAAAACAAATTAACGAGATAAACATGTTAGCTTAAATTTGTTGACGATAGTTACGACATTGGAAAAAAATTATGTTTCGGCTATAATTATGATGATATATTCGGCAACAAAATCAGCAACAAGTTTAGATGTCTATTTATTTTGTTAACATGATATATACTAATCTAGATCGATAACCTTGTTACATTAAATTGAAATGATTGGTATCGTATTAAATAAAATTTGTATATTATATAAAACATGAATATTAAGCTTAGTATGCACGTTAATATTTTGTTAACTATTTGGTAAATTAATTATTAGCGTCATAATATATATGTTAATACATATATAACCTGATAATAATATACTTAACCAGATAAAGTTATAATTAATACATATTTTAGCATGTGCTACTTTATATTTGAATGTTTTGAATTACACCAACTATGTTATCATATTAAATGAAATATTATCGAACCAACAATTACGTTAATGTACAAGTTAAATGGAGACAGCTAGATTATCAACCTTTATAAACATATAACGCATAAGTTAACATGTAACTAATAAATTATCGAGGTAAATAAATACTTAACGCACATTATTATGACTTAACACGTTACAAAAATGCATATCATTATTTCAAAAGGTATGCTTAACTTAATACGTATGTTTTTATGTAATTTAATATTTATTTAACAGGTTACCAATTATTTTAAAGTATTGTCACAATGTTTATCGATAGCATGTTATAATTTTGGACATTTGCTCGAAGTTGTTGCCCAAAACCAATTTTTTTTTCCGATGTCGGAACTATAGTCGCCAAATCTATTTAACATATTTATCTCGTCAGTTTCTTTGTTAATCTGTGCAAGTAATAAGGATAAAATTGGAACAAAATTTTTTTTCTCTGTTACTTTCCTAACCCTTCTTGTTTTCAACCTAATTTCTGAATTATCTGATGTTATCTAGTGCAATTACTCTTCATTATATGTTTTTGTCAATTGTGTAAGTGCGTACTAATATTCATATATTTACCCTCATTTAATTAGAAATATAACATGATATTTAAAACACCTCCACCTTTCAAGTATCTAAAATTCATTCAGTAAACGATCCATATATGGGCATCGTTCATAGAACTGAATCACTCGTTGATACGTTTTTGTTTCCCAATTATCATTAGCCAAAGCACAAAATTATTAAAGGGCACGAAGAGATGATTGAAAAGTAAAAGCTATTTTTATATGTTATCTATATTGTTACCGCCCTATATTAGTTACCGTCAGCCCACCAGTATCATTGATCCAAATGTTTTAGCTATGCCAATTCTATGTAGCTAGTAATTAAAATAACACGTTTATTGATAGCATGTTTGTTACCATACTATTGATAGATGCCCCTCACATTGATTTGTTGATCTAACCTATATTTTAACAAGTATCATTATGCTGATTGTCACTAGTTCTATTTAACCTCACTATACCATTAGCATGCTAACAATAAACATTTTTTTTCTGCTAACTCATCAATCGTAACTCCTCCTTTGTTGTAATGCTAATTTGCTATCACCATGTTATGTGGTACACAAAATAAAACTTTATAGCGCCATAAGGCATTACATTTCCGGTCTGTTGGGACACTGACATTATATATACATATTCTACAATGGCTCATTGACTTATATGATTATCCCCTTCGGTTGCCTGCACGACATACCCATCTTCGCATCGTTGACTGTGTGTGTGAGGCGCATCCTGAATAATCTAATAAGAAATTGTTAAAAACGACATAAAGGTATCACGTAAGTTAGAAAGTTGTATAAGTTTGATAAATTACGGGGGTCGCTTGCTCCTCTTGATTATCGAGTTCAGTCGTCCCGTTACCACCGCCATCTGCATCCTGAAACTCGTTCAGGAAATTACAAAATCATAATGTCGAAACCGCTACGAAAACCAGATTATAACAATCATTAACACTTTAATTATTGTGTTATCGCTGAGTACGTTGTACGTGTACCGGGCTGCCTGCTACGTAGACCCAAAGACAACCTAAACAACTGTGTTCGCCAACTAATGGTCTTACATAAAAACGGTTATCGAAAATGTTAACATACTATCTAGTTTGTGGGTCTAAAATTTTGAGATACTTTAATAGCACTAGGAAGGTTACCTCTGCAATATTTTCGTCGTTGTCACGGTCCTGGTTAGCAAGGCTACGATCCTCTACCTGATGGAACAACAATATTTAGACAGGTTCGTAAAAACATTAATCAGATTATTTTGTTTGTAAGGGACTTAACGACTATAAAGTAACAAGAGTTTGACCAAAAATAAAATAAAAATTGACAAGAACATGAGATTTTGGTTATGTGTCTAGAAGATGCAAATAATTTAATAGCGCTAAAAAGGTTACCTCTGCAACATTCTCGTCGCCGTCTCGGTCCTGATCAGCAGGGCTACGATCCTCTACCTGCTGGAACAACAATTTTTAGACAAGTTGCTAAAAACATTAATCGGATTCTTTCCTTTGTAAGAAAGTTAACGACTAAAAACTAAAAAGAGCATGATATTTTGGTTAGCATACCTCCAAATTGTTTGTGTTGTAAAATGCAAGGACTTCCTCCACCGTGGAAGCTGGGCATGGTGACCCATTCCTTCGGTTATTCCAGTTGTCCAACTAATCTTCATGTACAACGGTGTGAGATGTGGTCCCTTCCCGAGTACCCACGAATATCGAGCACCCTCGATTCCCATTAGCAACATCGTTGTTCCCCTGTGCGCCACCGTCTTCGATTTTGGTGTGGCTAACCAACCACGCAACAACTCCATCAATGATTTTTGTCTTCGTCAGCTCCAACTTTGTTTCGATGATTTCTTCTAGCCTAGCTTCCATCTTTTGCGACATTTCATGTAGCTTGTCGTCGAACATCTTGGCTATCTTGGCCTCCTCAGTATGTGGTTCTTCTTCTTCTTCTTCGTCACTAGTGTTTCTCCTCCGTCTTCTAGATAGGGAAGGTTGCCGTAATTGGCTTTTACCTTTTCTCCCACGCACTGCCTTCCCTCTCGACCCGCGTTTCTGTTTTTTTGGTCTACACAACTCTGCTATCTTGCATCAACCAAGAAACATCTTGTTATCGAATTTGAATCCGCTCTTTATAAGGCTAACCATGTTAGCAACTCTAGAATCTTTTTCATCGTCCGTCCATGACAGATCTTCCTCCTCCGGATCGAATTCTATATCCGGTGATATTATAGGACATACGGCTACCTGAACAAAAGCACGACTTTAGGATGAAAGTTACGTTTGTACATAAAATAGTTAGGTTGGTAAACGAATTATCGCGCGCTTGGTAGGGATAATCATGTTATCGGATACTCTCATCCGCCTATTTTGACCTTATGTAACAAGCCAATATATTTCCCACCGCAGATAATTTATAATGCTAATAAAGTTATCCGCTAATAAATATATTTACGCTATTTCATATTCTCTTTTATGTTAGCATACAACATTTCCGTTATCTGGTTGCATGAAAACATAAGTTATCTCATATGTTAACATTCAAAGCTATTACCTTGCATGATGCGTCGAGTTCCTTAGCATTGGTCAGCTTCAGCGGCAACCCCGTCGGGCTACCTTCATCGAGGTCATGCTCGGATTCAGAGTCTTCGACCAGTGTTGGGGCTGGGCCTTCCTGCATTTCTGGTGCAGCCTGTAAAGCCACCATTTGCAACGCCTGGAAAAAACCTTGCACGGATACGTTCGTAGTCGCAAGTTGGGTTAAGTCCCTCTCTTTTATAGACGTCATCATCATATCAAACGATAGTCTTCCCGAAGGATATGCGAGGAAGGAATCGAGGTTTTCAACCATCTCTGTGTGCTCTGATGTGTTGCGGTTTTATCGCTTTCTAACCCATGTTTTAGATAGGGTTTATGTGTTTTATCGAGTCTTTTCGGTGTTTTCGAGTCATTTCAGGTAGAAAGACATCTCCAGAGCAAAAATGGATTTTTGGCGAACATTCTTAGCTCAAACAGAGCACGCCTCGAAGTGGAATCAGTCAAAACTAGAAGGATTCAAGCTGCAAAACCACTTGTTCTAGAATTCTAACTCATCAGAGGCACGCCTCGAAGTGGATTGAAGTCAAAAGGAGTTCTGATGTGGAAGTTATTGACTTTACAAGTTGGCAAACCAAAACAGAAAAGAGGATCAATCTATCCCAACCCACTTCGGGTTTTGGTCTCCTCCACTCCGGATTTTCTGGGCATGTTGTCTCCACCAATGACTTTTTCGACCAAAGAGAGAGAGAAAAGAAGAGAAGACTTTGTTGCATGCTAGTTTTGGAGAGGAGAAAAAAGGGGAGAGAAAAAGGGGGGAAGACTTTGTTGCATGCTAGTTTCGAGGGAGAAAGAAAAGGAGAGAAAAGGGGGAGAGAAAAAGAGAACAATTAATGGAAGCTAGTGGAGAAAAAAAATAAAGAGAGAGAGAAGAGAAAAAAACACGGAGAGAAGAAGAGAGAGGAGAAGAGGAGAGAAGAGAGGGAGATGTTCTTGATGTTTTTCTTTCAATGTTCTTGATGTTCTAGAGATTTCTTTGTGTTTACTTTGCTCTCAGCTTGAGATGCTCTTATCTTCAATCTGAAAACTTGGAAACTTCTCTCTTGTAGGCTTTAGGATCCATCCTCTACTTGTGTATCTTGGAGAAGTTTTCTAAACTCTATCTTCTTTTGATTTATATGATTATGTCTTCTTGTTCATCTCTTTGTGTTTGCTTTGTTATTATGTGTGAGTAATCTCTTAGTTAGGTTATAGGGGCTTCAAAGGGGATTCCCATGGATTGCTAATCGAATTGCTAGAATAGGGATTTGTCACTTGGTTCTTCATCTATTGTTGTTTTTAATGATGGAACTTGATTGATCACCTAGTCTCATGATCTTACGTTGTTTAAATGCAACGACAGTTGATTTAAAAGCCAGAAAAATCATAGATGAGCAAAACGTCCTTAGCCAACGAAAGCTGATGTTAAGGCGTTTTGTGAACTTATCAAACTCATTCTTAATGCGTGTTTAGCTTGTTGAATTCAAACGACAGTTTAGAATCTCAAGTTGTTAGACATAGTAATTAGCGCTACGACAGTAGGTTGATTATACATTAGTGCTTTGAATTCTAGACGGTATTAAATTGCTTCCCTATTCGATTATTTGATTAGTGATTCATGTCCCCTGCGAATTCTCCTATTGCCTAACGTTTTTAATTCATAGTTTAAAATCGTTTTCTCATTTGCATTCGTGTTATTAAATAAACAAACCTCCATTTTGTCTTAGCTTAACCTGATTCCTATAGGTTTATTGTGTAACCTTGGTTTCTGTGGATTCGATCCCTTACGTACTACTGTGATTATTGTGCACTTGCAGTGTTATTTTAGGGTTAAAACCTGATGTATCATGCTCCTTAATAATTTTGACCTTCGGATAATGAGATGTGGGAAGCAAAAACCCATCGACCAATGCTAAACACGCATAACGTAGCCGCATTTGCCTGTCTCCCAGTGATTTTTTTTTTAGGAGAGATATGACCCGGTCAACAGTGACTTCTTCTTCAAGACCAAATAGCGTACTGTAATAAGGAACTTTGATTCCCGCTGTGCCTTTTCCTTTTTTCTTCTCAGCAGGGGGTATTTCCCGCAATTGAGTCCGGTGACAAGTTTGAATTCACGTAATGACAATCTGACAGGCGTGCCGGCAAATAGAACCCAAATTTTGTTTTCTTTTGCGACTTCCAACTGCCGCGATAGAAGGAACAATCCAAAGCTTCCCGACCACGCTGGTTTCGACGGGATGTCAAGCAGTTTCCAAGCGGCGAGTTTCTAATAAAAGAAATCTCTTCGTCGACAAGGGAGTGGGTGAGTTTTCTGATAAAATCCTTCTTCTGATAAACATTAACTCGTTCACCAATAGGTTCTTCTCCGATTGCAAGCATCTGAGGGGGTAGATCCACATGACCCATCTGCAAATCATGAAGAAAAAATAGGTTAATGCGGATTAAACCTTTTTAAAAGTAAAAGAAAAAAAAGGTTTTGGCTCGAGAAAGAGAATGGTGGAAGAAACCCTACTATGTTTGTAACTACGGTGTTCTTATGGTAACTTCTGAAGACCAAATCGACAAAAATCTGCTCACCCTGCCGGAAATTGAATCGGCGATAATTGTTATAACACTTCACTGTTAGACCCTATGTCAAAGCACCTCTTTGGTTTTGCAAGACGCATAAACTCCTCGGGGGAAATGAAAACTTGCATGACATAAAATCTCTCAATTAGATATTATTCGACCACTCTGACATGCACAATAATAACCTATACCCTAAAGGCTATTGCCTACAAAGTAATAGTAATACGCTATTGGTTTTTAATTTTGATCGCTATATAGGGGTACATATGTCTTCTCGTAGTGAACAGAAGGCGGTGAGCAGTGCCGCTGTGAACTACCTAATTTACATATCATCTATAGGTAGTCCTTGCAATTTTCCTAAATATTTTGATTCTCCACATGCTAAAATTTTGGACTATAGACATTTAGTTTCGTACAACCAAAAAAAAAAGGAAAACATTAAAAAAGGCTGTAGATTTAAAAAAAATAAGGAAAGCATGATTGGTACATGTTTAAGTCTGTAATCTAAAATATTACTGTACAAAGACTTTACAGCTTTTTCCAATCACACCCGGTATAATGATATTTTTGAAAATTCGTAAGAAAAAATTGTCTTTTGTATTTTTGGAAAACCACACATAGTTACGAGTATTTTTTCGAAAATCTCCATAAATTTGTTGTTTTCAAACTAATAATGAACTCATTCTTTGACAACATTATAGCCTAGACTAGAGTGAAGATACTATTACAGTATTTAGTAAGTCCCGGCCCAAGTGGGTAGGGCAGAGGTGCTGCTGTCCAGGGCCCAACACAATATTCAAATTTTCAACATGTTTAAGAGCCCATTTTTTTTAAGAAAAAGTTAGAAAATAACCCAATTTTTAGCATTATAAATGTAAACTAAAAACTTCTTTTAAAATAAATTTAGAAAAAAGCCCACAACAAAAATATAAATTTATCTAAATATATTAAAAAATTAATATTTATATATAATAAGGACCCAAAAATTTTTTTTTGCCCTAAGGCTCCAATTATTGGGCCGGGGCTGGGTAAGAGAGTAGGAAACGCTATTCACTTGTCTTCTCTTATTTACTTTGCTTTAAGGGGAAAATAAAATAATAAAATCTGAGAGTACAAGTGGAGAAGACGAAAAACGACGATTTGCTTTCTCCGTAGCCATGCCAACTTTGCCACAAGCCAGGCCATTGGGCCAATCAATGCCCTCTCAAGACACCAACCATCTCCACGGGTTCTTTACTGCACCCGCCACGGACGGCGCTTGCGTCGTCTTGACTTCTAAAACTGAGAAAAACCCAAACAGGAGGTTCTACAAGTGCTCAGCTATTAGTCTCTCTCTCTCTTTGAGCTCTCCCTCTGAGATCCTTGCTGTCTGTATTTGTGTCTCTCACTCGCTCTCTCTGTTACTCTCACTCAATATCTCTCTCTCGAGATAGTCTCATCCTCCTTTCGGAAATCTACAAATCTGCGGTAAATTGAAGACCCAATCGTTTGTATTGTTCTGAAAATATATACGAAATGATTTAGGTAATATCAAAAGGACAGTTATGTCCTAACCAGAATAATAATGATAAAAAATATATATATATATATATATATACCTTCTTCAGACCTAAAACCCTACAACTGGAAAAGATATCGCCTCTAGAAAACCTAGCAAGCGGCTCTTTTCAACTTCTCCATGGACGAATCCGCCAACAAAGTAATATTTTTGTTACCCTTATGTCTTTCTTGTTATTCACTCTTTAAACTCTGTTTCTCAAAATATTTGAAGTTAGTAGAATTTCTGATTAGATCTTTTGTACCTTAGGGGATGAAATTGAAGGTGATCAAAAAAAAGAAGGGGATGAAATTGAAGGGTTGTGATGCAGTCATTCCAAAAGTGAAGGTGATCAAAGTAAAGAAGGGTTGTGATGCATCCAAACCAAAAGCCCGGTAAATTGATTGGTTTTGTTTGAGATTTGTATCTGTAAGATGTGTTGTTCTTGTTTTGACAAAAAGGGTTGATCTTGTCACGTTGATACTATTATCAAATTATTGCAGTGACATTGGGAGGATTTCTGTTACTGGGTTTGACAGTAGTCATGAGGATGTGGAGAGTGCGTTGAGAGATCACTTTGCTTCATGTGGAAAGATCACAGATGTTTATATTCCAAAAAAAAGGTGTGTTGCTTATATTTATTTTGTGGGAGAGGACGCAGTAGACAAGGCGTTGAAACTTAACGGAAGTGACGTGGGAGGATGGACAGTCAGTGCTAAGGCTTATCCGTTTCCGGACGACAGGTTAAACTGAATTGTGATTTTTATAGTTTGGAGATTTGTGTTTATTTTTTTATTAGAAGGGGTTGATTCGGGTTTTCACCATTCGACTAATCCCTAAGAGTGAGTTTAGCCGTCGAGTAGTAGCAAGACACCATTTCGACTGGCCAAATCGATCCCTAGACTAACAGGGCAACTCCTCACCACTACCACTTGGTTTATATTTGTGTCTTTAAGATGTGTTCTTGCATGTGTTGATAATATATATCATCTCCTGCAAGGAAGAATATGGTAATTGTTGAAGGATATGGCATTTCGCTTAGCAACTCTGAGATTGAGATGGCGGTGAGGGAACTTTTTTCTTCATGTGGAGAGATCACGGAAGTCGAGATCGTCAAGGGGTTTGTGGCTTCTTCCTCCATTTTTGCCAACTTTCAAGTTATTAAATGCTCACTAAAGACTTGATTTTTACAGATTCGCTGCGGTGTATATTAGGGGATTTGACGCAGCAGAGAAGGCTCGGGAACTTAGTGGGAGCTACATTGGAAGTCGCAAAGTAGTTGTTGGGTGTCTTACTAAACCTCCAAGACAGACTGTCCACGATCGTCGTGGTCGTTATCGCCGAGAAGCTACATAAATTTGTTCTTGATTCTTGATTCTTGATTCTTGATTCTTGATTCTTGATTCTTGATTCTTGATTCTTGATTCTTGGTAGCAAAGTAAAACTTTGGAGGTTTGTTTTAGAAATGAAGATGGGCTAAGAATAAGATGACTGCGGAGTAGAAAGCTCGACGAAGCTCCTTGGTGTTATTACAATGCAACCTTTCTTTCTGTTCTACTTGTTATGCTTTTTGTCTGGATGTTTAAACTAAACTCGTATGATGTTTATGTCTGGATCTTTAAAGTAAAGCTCAATAATTATTATCCGCCAAGAGTATGAGCATTATATTGATTGGGTAAGAGACGGAAGCATTTTCCATTAAAATCATATCATGCATACACATTTTCATTACAAGCTTTTTCCAAAATATCCGTAACTGTTTTTTCATTCCTTGACAAATCTCAAGAACACACATGCAATATCACAATAAGCCAAGTTTCAAAAAAAAAAAAACAATTATCACAATAAGCCTATAGGCTAGAAACATGGCACCTAAAGCATTTATCACACTCAGGGAGATTGCAACTTTTGACTTCACTAATGATTTGGATTTAGGCTGCATCAAGAAAGTACAACGATTCTAAAAAAATCTTCCTTACTCTCATTAGATATATTCCAAATCTGATTTTAAAGGTCCTCTATGATTGTTTTTTTGTTAGGGTTTTGGAGCTTCCTTACCTCCTTGTTCTACATATATAT